>JBCAUI010508217.1:0-12752 GCA_038406195.1 Haplosyllis anthogorgicola | reverse complement strand
GTGGGACCCACCACCCCCCCCCCCCCCCCCCCCCCCATCCGAAGAATTTTCTTCATTTCCGTGCGCGTTTCGCTGTATTTTGGGCAAGGATAGAGGTGACCGCCATCCCCGCCCGAGTAATCCTGGATCCGCCAGTGAATATCCACAGCTAACCGACACCAATGTTTGATGATACAACCCACTTTTCTTCTTCAAGATACAATAGGTACATTAGACAAAATATAGATTTATAAGGCGCTTTAGCTGAAGTGACAACTCTATCGTGCAGGAACCTGGGACAGCTATGAGGTTTCATTATCGCCCATCACCACACACACGTGTGTCAGAGGATGTCACCGGATCTCATTCCGTTTCCGTTGTTCCTCTTTACATATCGGATGTTGGGAAGACTTTAACAAAAAAGGTCGGCTGGAAAATAATTGAGAATACAGTGGAACTCCCATTGAGCGCAGCTGCTTTTACACGACGGACCTCTCTGCACGACCGTAAGATTTTAGATGTAACACTTTAAATTACACGTACAAGACCACCGACCCGTTGGCGACCGCTTTTCTTCCCAGAATTGGTGGTCGCCTAAAGGAAGGTTAACTGTACAGAAAATTTTTATAGTATGAGTTTTTGGCTCATTAGCAAAAATGCTAAACAGACTTTTCTATCAGTATTTGTCCGTCGTCATCGCCTTGCGTTGTCGCTGTCATCATCGTCAGAGTTGGCTGCACAAGCTCAACCGGGTGCATGGTTGATCATGGCCACTTCATACAGTGCAAACATGCATTTGTTTCCCGTCTAGAAGCCTTGCAAAGTAAGATCACTGTGACATGTGCTTCTTCTTCGGAAGGATTTATGTAAGGAGTTAATGTCAGGCTTTATCTTAAACCAATACGTCAGCCACCCAAATGTTGATCACAAATTCACAATAATATATGTAGTAGATAGTACTGACAGTGATCAATATTTGATGACACTGTTCAGCACTAATGATGAACCGATACTCTCGCTCCATCCCTCTATCCACCGGATTTACTCGGATTTAGGCATCCGGTTCCAAAACCAAATTGTGCCGGAGTGCTGCTGTAAGATTCGGGCATCGTTTTTAGTAAGAGCTGAAAATGAAAGAAATGTAGAAACTGGTATGTTTAAAGAGATGAAACATCTCAAGAAGTTCTCAGCACAATTTTCTCACAAGATACAAGGACTGACAAAAAGGTCAAGTTTAACCAAAAAATTAAGCAATTGAGACAACGATGCCATAACGAAGGAGGATGCCTCAGTTTTGGAAATACGGTATTTACTCTTCACGACCAGGCAACAGATCAATCAGCCCGAATATCAACAACTCTTACTTATTGATCCCTCGTCACATGACTGACATCATGTGTCGTCTTGGTGGTGTCCTTTTTGGCTCATTTGGCACAATTGCCAAAGAGTCTATAGAATCATGAATTGTCCGTCGTCCGTCGTTATCGTTGTTGTCGTCATCACCATAACCATGTGATATTGTGGCTTGAATCATCGTAGTTTCTTTTGATAATGCCAAATGGACCTATTTTTACGAGTTGACATTGTCTGGCTCTGTGTTCTCTTACAGGACAGAATATGTCCACTCAGTTGGGATACAGTTCCAATTGTTGAGAGTTTACTTGCGTCTTTTAGAAAAATTACAACAGTACATGATCCTTGCTAGCGAAATAGATGGAGAATCTGAAATGACTAGCCTCCTGTCTGCTCTATTGTAATATGCATTCACTTGCTTTCTGACTATAAGAATGGAATAACATGAAAAAAACATGCCATTTTAGAGAAATTGACAAACACTTATATGCCAGACAAATACCAGCTTCCTGTTGTGAAAAAGTTGCTACCCAAACTGGCAAATGTGCCGCTGCGCAATTTGTAGTGAATAATGTGAAAACATAAAATGTAATCCGGAATCCAGGCCTAAGGTCACGCTAGACCAGTACTTAGTCTATTGACTTCTAGCATAACTGCTGTTCATTAAGGACAAGATTTAGGGTGAAGTGGGTCTGTCCGCCCCCCCCCCCCTTCCGGCCTTCAATAAAGGCACTGAACCTCTCAGCTCTCCCAATCAATATTGAGGTTAAGGTACACGTATTGGTAGGCCAACGTTCAACTAATTTGTGACGCTACTGGTACCTTCGTTTCGGATCCTTACTCAGCACCAAACGTAGCGCTGTCGGGTCACTCGAGGGCGTTGCTCTTGCTACTGAAGTAAAAGCTTATACCGCATTTTATTTACTTAACCTCTAAATTGAAAAAAAAAATTATACCTACACCTTTGTTGACGTAAAATCGTGTGACTTAAACTCCCTTAATCAATATGGCGCTAATAAAAATTTTCAATGTGTTTTCTACGAGATGAAATTATGGAGGTTGGAGGTTTTTCCATTGAGAAATATTAATAAACGGGGCATTAGAGTTATTGGTGTTCGTTCCGCCCCGACTGTTTAACGTTTCATGAAACCAGTAAGTTATAAGCAGAGACCCTTTCGGATGAAGAAGTTTGCAAATTCATTTTCAAGGCAATAGCTGTACATGTATAAATTTGAACGAGACACAAATGTGTTCGACCGCAGTTATTGTTGAAACAAATTTGGCACAATTGCTCATCTCAACGTCGTCCGTCGTCTGTCTGTTGAAATTACTTTCCATGTAAGGACTAGATTTAGTGTAGGTATGTGGATGATGAGGCTAGTTTGTGTGCCTTGCTTCATCACACGAAGATGTTAATTGGTACCTGAAACCGGTATCCCAATTGGTACAAGCAGGTCTCGGTGGTGCAATGGTGAACGTGTAGAACCCTTTAGCGAGAGATCGGTTGTTTGAAACTCCCAATAATCTGCTCATTAACACTTGAAAAGTAAATGAGATGCAGTTATGTGGAGATGACTCGATACAACCCAGTGACAGAATAATCCCTGGTACAAAACGGGGATACCAGTGGCCCCGCCATAAGTTGCGTGCTCATTCCGTATAATGCAATTAACAGGTGCCACCAAAAACCAAATACCAAATAATATCAGAAGCCCCACAGTATGGGGACAGTTAACTTTGAAGCTTTTCTGGCGGAAGGGGGATTAACAGAACACTTTCCATGTATTAGAGGCCCAAGTTGGTGTTCAATTGAATATAACTGTTAATAAATATCCACAGCAAACTATGGCCACATGATTTGAGAGTTAAATATCAGCACACACACACATAATATATAAATGCTGGTGTCCTGTGACGGTATTGACAGTGTCTGGCTGTGTGCGGCTGATGTACACTGTGAACCTTGGCCTGTTATGTGAATCAATCTTGACCGTTGCCCATACAAGGTTAAAGGTACAGCCGAAATATTGTATACCTCCATCATAAAGTAGTGCGGCGACCATACACAGTGTGACATCTACATTAACTAGAGTGGGAAATTATGCGAAGCAATTCGTGTAAGTAATGCACGTGGGAATATCATTTCCACAATGCGGTGCGAAAAAAGTTTGCTTTATGTGTCGTTATGTTAAAAGGTCCATTTTGTTTATATTGATCTGCTAGGCGTAATTTAATTTAATATAATTTTATGTTCTGGGTGTAATTTTAGAAAAAATAGTTATGGTCTCAGAAGACGTACTTCGCACTACACATAATGACGGTATAATAACTTATTAGATATAAAAACTTCTAAAATAACCTCCTGTTGCAACCATAACCATTTCAGAATCTCTGATTGCGTGATGCCACATCATACCATTCCATACCATATGAAGAGTATGTTAACATAGATTTATAAAAAGAGGTACAACCATTAGAAGACGCACATAAATATATGTTTCAGTGATGGCTTTCAAATCAGCTCGATAGCAGCATTGTACATGTCCACATAGTCGAATGTTCCACATAATTTTTCCGTTCCACATAATTTTAAAATTTCTGCGAGCTTCTCACTGATACTCTACAATCTTCTATTTGCAGGAGTTTATTTTCGCGGAAAGCGAAAGAGACGTCGGATAACGCCGGTTGGAAGCTCTTCGGGCGAGTACCGCCGAAAAACGCGCCACACAAAGACGCCAGCAAGATCCAGGAGGAATACCAGGCAAAGCTGAAGGAGGACCAACTGGTGGCGAGCAGAGCCAAGAAGAGTGATGTGGAGGTGCTGTCTACTACCGCGCTTATACTGGAGAACAGGCCTCAGTAAGTGATAAACGAGAATTATCCTTGCGGCTTAATTAAGAGTCTATCACGCCACTGGGAGAGTGAACAAGTTTGTTCAATGAACAGAGTTCACAGCCATGCACCCTGACCTTTCCCACTTGACAGGTTTCCGGTGCTTTTTGAGCTCATAGATGATTTTGCTTACCCATCAATGAGTTTTAAGCCAGAGATCCATTGAATCTTTAAACGGGTTGGCAACTATTTATAATTGCTTTTTGTCTTTCGAATGTGGCAAAACCCGAATGTGAGAATATGACAACCAAAAAGCCACGTATAAGTTCTAATCCCTTAGTGAAAAATAACCGTTTGCATGGAATAAGATGAATGTAACGTCAACATTCAACAAAGTAATCGAATAGTGATATTTTGTCGTTTTAATCGCTACAGGTCAATTGGCTTCATTTCGCCTTTGGCCCTTCATCAATATTGAAACGTTTTCGGTTGATTTCTGCTGGAACCAGAAAGAATTTATCAGAAGTGAATTTTATTCTGTAATTGCCACACGCCATGCCCATTTATTGAAAAATGATTTTTATTGCAGACATTCCGTTAATAGAATTTCCTGGTGTAGCGAGTTCAAGTAACACATGTCTTACGTCAAAAATCCATTGAAGGTTCAGTAACATTAATTATGCTCTTACGACAAAAATTAAAGGATTAGCAAAGTCAATTGCTGACTGTGGTGCACACATGACACATGTTGCACTGTAGTGCACCCGTTGCCGACTGCAGTGCACAGTTCTGCGCCATTGTGCAGCCTATGCAGAAAATAGCCTCACAAATCTGACTTAGAATCGGTAATGAAGCATTGATAAAAACCACCAGATCCTGTCTCAACGTCAAACGTAATACCGATTTTTTAGTTTTTCTCAAACGTACATGATTACGAAAATCGGCGAATTTACCTGATTATTGGGGAGATTTCACAATTATTTTCACATATAAAAGTTGACGTAGAACAGACAACTTACACTCACTAATAACGTATTAACATGACGTGTCAAATTCAATTCATGTTAAAAAGTTCTACCTTTATGTCCCCTAAGCACGTAATAGATATACTTTTACCATAAATGAAATATACGGTAACATGCAATGTAATAGATTTGCATGCTCCTGGGAGGCCCCGTTGAGATTAATTTCCATTGACAGCATATAGGGTTGTGCTCTGCATGCATTTCCTATTTCTACGTTTGAAAGTCCGAACCTTCTGGCATTTTCAGTTTTGGTTGTAGGAGGCCCAGGTACTTGCCTTCGAGGCCAGACTTTTTCATTTGTTGGATTACGTGATGCTGGTAGAATTGTTTTAGGGGTGATCGATAACAATTGATTTGTAAAAATTACTTGAATACATGAATGCTAAAGGTTGCAAGATTAGTCCGAGACAGAATTTTCTGTCGAGTTGAATTGGATAGAATTTCATGGACCTGAGCATGAGAAATCGCCAATCAAAATGGAAAGAAAATTGCAGGGATAAAATGAAAACCGTTTTACGATGACACGTCAGAATGGCTCTAGTTTTATGACGTCATAGTGTCTGTCTATTTTTAAGGAGATAATGTAAAACTGCAATTTTGTGGTAAATTGCCTCTTATTAGATTTCTTTGACAATTCCTCAGGATGGCGTGAAATGCAATCCAAGAAATAACAATAAAAAGAACGTTGACCTGACCCAACTGACATTTCCAGTTGGGGAGGAGGAGAGGGGTCCAGGCAACTTGCCTCTAAATTATATCGTAATCCAATTGGCCCGATCCTCCCCAGAAGCAGAAAAAGCCATAAGGTTTTCAGATTTTCCTTACCGCACTTGAGATTTATACATTGCTTTCGATTCAATAAATTTGCGGTGGGTGACCCACCTCGGGCCCAATCACTTTACCGCTAGTTGAAGATGGGTTTTGCTCTGGGACCGTGCGGAGAAAGTAGAAAACTGTAATGGGTCAATGTAATCTAATGCATCGGCAATGTACAGTGTTTGAAGTTAGGAAAAAATAATAAAATCCGGTAGTTCAGAAAGTTGAAACAGAAAATCACACAAAACGATTTCTGCGGGTTAGGATTTTTGTTTATCGCAAGACTAAGCGCAAGTTGGCATGAAAAAATTGACAACATCTTGAACAAAATATGAACGAAAATTGCAGGAGACAAAATGCAAGAGTCAAATAATTGGTGATTAAATTTCCGTTCGGTAACGTTATTCTGTAGACTGACTGTTGTAAAATGGCTATCTCGTTATTATTTATTAGATTACACTTTCTGGCGCCCCTTGGAATCAGAATTTGAACGAAAAGTCCAATTGCAAGTGATTTTAACAGGGCTCGAATTAGTGACTCGACCAGTCGAAATTTCGACCTGAAATTGCCCAGGCAACCCAAGATTTTTCTTAGATTGCCCTGCAGGGCAACCCAAATTTTACAATGTGTGTAATGAAACACTAATCAGAACTACCTAGATTTGCCTTGAGCAACCTATATTTTAGAGTAAGGTTGCCCTGCAGGCAACCATGAAATTTTCACTAATTCGAGCCCAGTTGTAAAGATGTCTGAATTTAAGTGATGGTGTAAAAAGTTTGGCGATTCGGGGCCTAGTTTCGATTCTATTCGTTATGTTCTCCAATCTGCGCACTTTAAAAATGCAGCCAAGGAAGTGTAACATAGAAGAAAAGATCTACATTTCTTCCACAAGTTTATTTGGCCTTTTTATTTGCAATCCATATTTTGCACTGAGTCCCTTCTGTGAACATCCTGTGTAACATTGATATTCATGTCACATCTTGCGCTGTAAAACATATTTCTGAACCTGATTCGCTTTAAATTTTGGATTGGACAATTTCAAAACTTTTTCCTTTGGGATTGGAGCAGTAAACAATGATCTGTTAGGCTAATGCTAAACTGGGAAATATGGCACGGATTACAGTGCACGGAATAATGAAAACTTTCATTTTTCCTGCAGGTCCAGCTGACCGAAAATCGGCATGCCAAAACTAATATGAACTGATCTGCAGTGTTCTTAAGTTACCAATTGAACATTTAGTGTTTTTGGTACAAATTTACATGTGTGAAATATTACATACTAAACCAGTCTTGGGTCGCTTGGTGATTGGGCAAGTGCTTATTTCGTGTATTGAGATTATCGTTGGCGATTTCACAGAATAGACAGGCGTAAAAAATGAATGAAATGTAGCGTTGTTGTCAGCGAATAGCACCAAACCAGGACAACTGAAATAAATACAGTAAAATCCGGACTGGGTGTACCAGCCATTGGGCGAACTACTGTCATCCAGGTACTAATTTTCAACCATCAAATTGATTTTTACTTGGTATTTTGTACTCCAATGGGCGATCCTACTGTCATCCACGTACACTTTGTCCTGGAAAATGAGGAGTTCGCCCAATGCAGATTTTACCGTAATCCTTAATCGCATGCGACTGAGATCGTTTGCGATTAGATTGCATGTGTGCCACGGGTCTAAGATGAAGCAGTGTAAATGTTGCCGTTTGTTGAAGCAATTTACATTTAAAGGGTTCAAGGGTCTCCGATTGCAACCGTCCAAGCGGCCCGGTTCTACTGTGGGAGAATCTACATTGGGACCCAGCGTATTTGCCGAGTGCAATCAATTCTGGTCCAGCTTCATATCAATGTTAACATTAATATAATGGACCTGTAGAATGTACGTAGAATATTACACTCGAGATTTTCCTCGTCCCTTATAAATGAAAGCTACCTCCGTATGATTTGATGTACGTCTTTGGATTGAACATTGCAATACAACTGGCAGTAAATGTAAACCTAGATGAAGGCCCATTTAAATGGAAATCGTATTGCTTTAAATATTGCCGGTTTAATTTTGTCACTTAAGCAGTGAAATGCAAAATAATTAGGGAAAACAGATTAAATCCGCGAGATAATCCTGCAATTTATGCTTAGTACCTTATGAATAAAATAAACCTTTGTTTGAAACTGGTGGCGTAAAGAAAGCTAAACAGGCTCGCCATTCTTTAGAGAGTAAGTTTAAGGTTAATTTGCTGACTGTGAGCGCAGACTTAGAGGAACCTACTAGGTTTTAGCACAGTGCAGCACTAGGTCCCAGCGTATTCACCCAAGCTATGCAGATTTAAAATGGCATTACTAACCTGACCTTGAACAGACAGCAAAGATTCCACCTGATTCAAATCATTTTTTTCGTGGAGGAACTGACAATCTGCCGTTTTACGATTTTGACAGTGTTTGGATTCGAACTGTGTCTGTCTTTTCCTACACGAGTGAGACCAGCACGCTAATTTGTTAGCCCATGGTGGACCATGTGCCCGGTAACATTTAACTATTGAAGTGCACCATATTTACAAATGTGAAGGAACGAATTCCAGTGTGTGATATTTATTTTGACATATTACGTTGCGATATGAAGGAAATAGCATATGAAAACCATTTCTGTGAAGGAAGATCTATAACGTAACGATCTCCAGAGGGTCATCATTCAGAGAACATTCATTTTTCTGTAGGTTATGGCATAACTCATACGGAGAAAATTATGGTATCATGTATACTGCGCAGGATAACCCTGTAAATCATTCGGTTAAGGTGACAGTGTTATGCATATTTGGTTGTCTTTTCTTTACACAGGGGTTCTTATCGGTTTGTGGTGTGAACGTACAACTTATAAATGTGTACCGTAAGTGGCCGAAATAACGCGCATGCCCTACTTATGGCGCACCCTGTTTTTCAACTGATTTACAGAAAATTTTGCCGTCCGTGTGTGGGGACTTTCAACCATCATAACTCGAACTGAAATGTTTTTAATGTGGTACATATGGGGTTTCATCCATATTACCAATATTGAGAAAGTTCATGATCCCTCATTTTGATACAGCAAGCCTTTGAAATGTAAACTTTGAAGATGTAACATTGGAATTTTTACGAGCTACAAGGGTTTGTAAATATCGAAATGAAATTAGGTCTACATGCACTGCGCTTTATTTCGGCCATTTACGGTATTTTGTTGCTTTAAATTGCACAGGGGTTCCTTCAGGTTTTTTTTTAATTCTTGGTCAAATTGACAGTATATTATGTATATTTATTTATTTAATATTTTTTTCGCAGGGGTTTGCCGTCCAAGGATCCGGAGGAGGAACTTAAACACAAACTTGAATACGAAGCCATGGTCGAAGCTGCTAAGAAAAAAGGTTAGTTAATTAATGTATTTTATTTTTCAATTCTTTGATGGCAAACGTCAATTTCACTTCTCTTGTCCCAGTGTGCAGCTATTTTATGGAGCCACTGATACCCCATTTTTGGACTGGTTTTCAAACCTGATATCAGTCGACACACGATGTGGTGGCTTTTATCACTTGTATCAGAACTCGAACGGACAAACATCATACTTTAAAAATCTAAGTTATATTATATCAGATTGATGTCAAAATGTGCACATGACTTGCAATTTTCCTTCATTTATATGCTAAAGAATTATGGTAGACGTCTATCTAGTCGTTTTAAAGTGCATCGTCATTGTATTGATGAGTAGGTTACAAGATTACAGTTACTGATTTGTACGTCTGAGAAGCATTGTAACATCACCAGGTGCTACATCAGCAACAAACGTAACGTCGCAGGGTGTTTTAGTTACTCGGTGCAGCTTTGACCTTAAGCCCGGCTTTCCGCCAAAACAGATAAGATTTTAAAATGACAGATAGTTTTCAAAAAGTGTCCGTCAAAGGACAGACAAAATGCTATATTTTCCTATTGAAACCGTATGGTCTGGCTGACGTAAATGAGTGATTGACGGGCAACAATGAAATCTTGACCGTCATTAGACCGAGGCTTATTGCTGACATTAAGCTTTGCTGCTGACGTAGAATTTCTGACTTCGTATAATTTAGTTAACTTAAAATTGAAATCTACGGACAATGTGTTTTCGACGTCGACGTACCATCGTGTAACTAATCCTCGCTTGTGGGATACTGTAGTTTACAACCTGTCGGACTGATCTTTTTCATCCGTATTACATACAATATGTCAAATACATGTTTACTGATCAGCTTTTATAATGTACGGCTCAAGGCATACCGTAGTGGCGTACGAGGCTATGGAAAACAACTGGCTTCGAATAATTCGATCAGTTGCTTTGGAAAATGGCATTTCCCTCCAGAGCTGAGCCAATGACGTAATTAATATAATAAATGTTACTTCAGATGTTTCGGAGATTCGAGATCATAGGAGATGTGTACCGTATTTACCCGCACTGACCAGCGACTAGTGCTAAGAGCGATTTATTGAATAGAACGGTATTGCCATTTGAAAACGTATCCATTCCTGGAAGAAGACATTTCTTTCGAAAGTGATTTGACATTTACATTTTTTAATATGTCGTTTTGTTAAAGCGTATCTTGACATTACAAATATTTCTTTGAACTGGGTTACCGTTTCCAACAAAGTTGTTGTTGAAACCGCTCAATACGTAAGATAAACGTAAAATCTGTTGTTTGATCCAGTGGTATGTCGTATGAGTGTGTGATGTGTCATTGCTTATCACCCTCTTGGTGCGTACAGTAGTTACCAAGTAACCCACGCTGTAGTAGCTGTAAGACTATGTATTTTGCTCTCAACATTGCCATTTTTCATAGTCATCCACAGTTTTCTAGTGATACGAAAGCGGGAGAGGGGGCGGGGGGAAGGGTTTAGCTCATTCCACACACAGACCTGGGGCGTTAACCTCCTAAAGCAGTGACGTCACAGACAACAGCTGGCTGTGGTACATAAGGAAAACAGGATTACCCCTGTTTTGGACTTCATGTGACCTTCCCAATGGATTTTAAAGCCAGGGTGGATCTCTCGCCTGCACTCTTTCTTGCTTGCATGCAGTGACCCCAAAGGTCACGTCTAGTGCTACACCTGCCTTTTTCACCAATAGGAGTGTACACTGTATAAGCGAGCATACAGCAGGCTTGACTTCCAAACATCCTTAATGCGAGCAGAGGAGGGCAGTACAGGATCAGGTTATGCTCTTGTTAGCTGAAGTTGGCTTGACTGAGACATTTAGCACATTGTTGAGGTAAAAACAAAACTGGCTTCACGAATAACACACTTGTGTTGCTCATGGCTCATGGACTCCCATCAAGAAACAATGTACATGAAAAGGAACTTTTCCATACCCAGGGTCAATTTGAGACGGAAAGTAGAAGTGATGCATGTATCTGGAATGACGAATGGATCGAGCACAGCATGAGATCGTATGTTAAATCCAATCCAGACGCCCATTGTATTCAGCCATTGTTTTGCTGGCATAAACAATGAATAAGACTGAATAAAAAGCTACTACTACATCAGGTTGGATTTCAGTAGTGATGCCAGGTTACACGTTTTTCTCTGTCTTACAGTTGAAAATAATGTTGTCCTTAAAAATAATAATTCTAATGTCGAATTCTCTGATACTGATACTACCTCAGCAGTGCGCGTAACGCAGCTGAGTAAGTTGGCTCTGTTACGTTTTGCGACTAAAGTAGAATCTGATTTTGTAAAAAATCCTCTCAGACTTGACAGATGACTTAAAACGTGCAACTTGACCTCATCAGTGAGTGTCACTCCAGATTGACACATTTACGATTCGGTTCTGTTTGTTTTGCTCCGGAATTGGAAGGAGACAAAAAAGCGAAAGAAAAAGAATCGAAAACGCTTGAAAGTTTATATTTCACTTGTGACCCAGACACCAGTACAAAAAAGCTAAATCTTTCAAGTCTTTGTTTTTCTTATTCGTTGAATAACGTAGGCTAAATTATGAGATGTTTAAAATTCAAAGGCTGGGATAAAATAATGTTGGTTTCGAACTCTTTTACTTGTATTAAATGATGGAACCATTCAGTAGAAGCAGTTTTGAACGGCACCTGTCATTGATGACATCCAAATCTTAAATGTTCGTGTTTGTGATATTAATATTTCAAACGGCATTCTAGTTGTAACAAATTTGGGTGTCGTTGTATTTCATTGCAGTTTATTTCGGATGATTTGTTTTCCTGACAGCTTAATGTTCTCTCTGTGTTTTTGTACTTGACATTGTTTCCTTCCAGCACATGCAGAGCTTCAGATCTTCCTCCTGCTGCAGCAGTAGTGTAGTGCCCTGCAGCTACAGGTTGTTGTTAATGGCTTTTATTGTGGGCCAAGGTCCTATTTAGACCTTTTTGTTAATCATTTGGTTTACATTCCAGTCACACATTTTCAAAGTGCGACTTGGGTTATTTAATGTATGCAGATTCACTTTGGGATTTGGGCCTGAATACCAAAGTATTTAGTACCGAGAAATCAGTTAAATTTAGAGCGTTTCTTCCAATCGACAAGCGACAAGCCAATGTAAATGTATCTTACCATTCTTGTTGAGTTTTAAGTGATATTTAAGTTTTGTTTGGGAATGTCTGATTTCACAGTGCGGCGGGAATTGTATTTCAAGCTTTTATATAGAAAAAAAACCTACAGGAGTGCCCCACAGCTACGTACAGGTCTTATTAATAGTTATTACTGTGCACAGAGGTGACAGGATCTCTAAAGCT
>JBCAUI010508206.1:0-12752 GCA_038406195.1 Haplosyllis anthogorgicola | reverse complement strand
GACATTAACCTAGGTTGCCCGCTTATCAAGGCAACCAGTGACCTCTTGCTACACCTCTGACGGGAGTATGACAGGGTCAACCCGGCCCAAAAGAGGGACACTTTCCACCAGAATATGGCCCCTCCTCCCAGGAGTAGCCCCAGGTCACACGGCTGGAGCCTGGCCTCTCGCCTAGGTTCCGAACCGTCTTCACAAGAATGAACCGAAACTGCTCCAAAGTCCATCATTAAGGAGAAGGGAATGGTGAGGCCACGAGAAGACCATCATCAAGTTACCTACAAAGAGGAACCGACCATCCCTAGTCGTGTTCATGTTCCAGCCCACTCCCGTATCTCGAGCGCACCACCCGATGTTGACTCGAGTTCGGCAGAAAGCAGTCCTTCTAGTTCACCTGCGGGCTCACCACCTGTTCAGGGTGCTGCCCAAGTTGCCCCTGCTAGTGCTCGAGATGATGTTGAGGGTGGAGCTCGTCAGAGGGAGATGTCGAATTCGTATTTCGAATACACCGACGTCAGATTGCGGGACAATCCAAACTTTCTCAAGGAAGGGCGAGAGAGTGCTCTGCCGGCTTCTGCTCCTCAAGAGAGAGAGTCACGAGCGACCTCACAACAACAGCATACTCAGAAGGAGCTCAACAGGGCTCAGTCAACTCATCACTCAGGAAGTCAGAGATGAAGACGATCGGCCAGCCACAAACGATCTGCCAGCTGAGGCCGGGGACAAGTCGAGCCCACTCAAGATCATCATGATGATAGAAATAATAGACAGCCCCTACCACCATTGAGGTCGCCGCTGTGCCGAATGAATTACCCGAACCCAGTATCGGAACCTCTCGAGTATTTCCAGGAAGCCTGCTACCTGGGTCTCGATAAGATCGACGACAGTGGAAGCAAAGGCTGGTGTCACGACCTGAAGTTCCGTCACCCGAACCACCATGAGACCGTCACCAAAAGAATGCAGATCACGTTTGAATTCTTCAAACGTGCCAAAGCCGACCATGACGTGAACACCATGTTCCAGATACCAGAACCAAAAGGGTTGAAGGTGTGGGAGTTTCTCCCACCTAGATACTACGACCCCAATCGCCTGGCTCAGGTTTCCCGGGACAATGATGAGGACACAGCCCACTGTAGGCTACTCACCTACGGCGATGCCCTCCTTTATCAGTCTTGCAGCTCAGGCTACTTCAATCCCGATGAATTCGAAAAGCATGGGAGAAACACCAATGCCATTCCAAAGTCAGTGAAAGAGTTTCGACAGAACGTGAAGTACACCGAAGACTTCAACTACAGAGCCTTCTACCAGTCCTATTTGGACCGACAACCAAATGTCATTGACCCGTGCCCCTTTGAAGGAGACACGGCAAGGCTGTCTGACATCTTTTTTGCCGAGTTCCACATAGAGATTGCTCCAAAGACCAGAAGTCATGGGGCTACACTTGATGTCCGGGACGATCCCAGCCCGCAACGTCCAGGTGATCAGGAGACAGGCAAGCTGAAAGCCATGGGTCGGCAGGAGATGAAGTGGGCCCCGAGGCATTTGCTGACGTTGATGAAGGTGGGGGATAGAGATGGAGTCGGCTGGGGGTCTGAACGAAGAGTTGCTTGGTCGAAGGGAGCAAATCATAGACCCCATGGGGCCGATGTACAATGAGATCGGAGGCAGCCAGGAGAGTGAGCAAACAGAAAGGGCAAGTACCCCTATGCCGCCCCTGTTCGGAGTAGATGACAAGATGGCACTGGGTGAAGGAGAACCCACTGAAACAGGGAACTCGCCTGACTTACCTGTGGAGGAACCCACCGTGGGGGAGCCCGCAGTAAGCGAGATCTCGTTGAAGAACTGTGCAGCCGTTCTCACTAGGGACCGAATGTCCAGCATCGCTGAGACGATACACGCGACCGTCATTCCACCTCCACCAGGAATGAATGGGGCGTGGGCCTTCCGCCCGAAAAAAACTGCTCCTCTTGAGGATACAAACATCAACATGTCTACTTACTCCTTCATGGAGACCGGATCAGTCCACTCAGACTTCACAGTGATCGATGACAACAGGTCGGTGAAGTCGATGTTGGGACTTTCTGTCACCTCATGGGCGACCAATGCGAGTTTCGACATTATCAATGCTGACGGGCTCGCTGCTCCCGCCCTCCCTCAATCTCCTTCGAACAAGAGGAAGAATGAGAAGGAAGTTGATGCATCAAGCCCAGCCATAAAGAGGCTGAGTAGCGGGTCTATAGACTCACTCTCAGCCGAATCATTCCGGCAAACCGACCAGTAGTCAAAATTTTCCTGAGAACTAGAAGACACAACCACAGAACTAAACAAGCACCAGATTTGACTGACACTCGAAACAAGAAGTATTCACTGTCACATAGTTATCCTAGTTTCATTAACCTTGTTACTTCACATTTAATGTAGTGTACATGTAGTATTATCATAGTTGCATGTACATGAAGTATTATCATAGTTGCAAAGTCGTTATCCATTTGGGGTCCCTGACCTCTGTGTGGCCCTTTGGGCCTCACATTCATCTTATTCAAATCGGTAAAATTAAGTCGAATTTAAGGTCGAAATGTCGCGTGATTCATTGCTCAAATTAATACTTGTTTGTATCCAGGTGTACCTCAGTATGCATTTTTACTTAGCCGCCATGTACTCGGCCGCATGTAAAATAGTATGTGCCTTTTTATAGCCTTTACATTTTATGAATGTCACATTTATCCCTGTGATTTTATACCGTGTATAAATGTTTTACTTGCTTTTTACAATAAAGCACGCCATGAGGTCGAGGCGAGGATCTGGGGGAGAGTGTCACACCTCATACTGACCTTGGGAGCCCCAGTGTCTCCAGGGGCCATGGAGGTCAATTTTTAACTCTCCCGACATCCTGTTGACCACCATCTGCGACCTTCCAAGGTCATCCCAAAGTTTGCCTGGCAAGGTTGACTATGTCAATCAGGGTCGGTTGCACATGCGTAGGCTCCGTAACGCAATTGGAACAAGACCGTTCTAATGGCGTCACGGATACGGTCATGTGACCCTCCCACATCATTTTGGCCACCTTCCACCCCCTATAAATTATGAGGTCAACCTGACCTCTAGGCAGTCGGCCTTGGTGACCCATTGAGTTCGCATCAAACTCGAATACTCTGACCCCTAGGTCGCCGTCTTGGCGCGGGATGTTTCAAGCATTATCAACCTTATCGTTATTATTTCCTAGTCGTAGATCCGACCTCAGAGGTCAGATCCTTAGTTAAGGGCTTGTGAGTAGGCCCTGAGTAGCTATCCTCTCAGAGGGGGCATAAATCCCCAAAGTAAGTTCCTTGGCGGGACCATCAACTAAGTAGGGCAACACCCGTTAGGTCAACAGGTTGGGGTACTGTCACAGCCCGACCAGGTCGAAGTCGGAGACATACCGAGTATAGGCGAACCCAGTGGCGAGTACTGTGACACATATATATTTCATTAATTGCTATGTTAACTTATGTACAACGCTTTACTCTAGAGTCTCACAATTAATCCCACCTGAATCATGCAATGAAAAACATTCTCATTTTGTGCCAACTGCTCCACAATGAACATTTACAATAACTGCAGCATTTCTCTTTTTTTTTTCAACAGTTATCAGTCCAGACCATATGGTATACATTTTCCACCATTAATACTAAAAATAGGATATTTAAACCAATAAGCCTAATTGTTATTGAACCCAATTAACCCAATTATTTGGACTTTTGTTAAAACAGGATTGTTACAATTGTTGTAACAGTCCTAAAGCTTGAACTGTTCAACATCTAGATGGAGTAAGGAACGAAGTAGAGCTTGAATTTGTTGCCTGTCAGGTGCTGCCAAAGTTGTTGGGCGGCAGAGAATTCCTATGTTCTGCCATTGCAGTTCAGCACACCATCACATAAATTTACCTAAAAACCGCGCTTTGTAACATATTCGTACCCTACTGTAATACATCTACTGAAGATGTAACCTTATGCCAATTGGGGATAATAAAAACATACTTGTAGACACGTTTTGGAATTTTGAACATTAACGTAAAGTCCATTCATGGAGGTTAAATTGATAAAAGTGACTCAAAAGCTGTGCATTATTTATTTGCTTATAATCATGTCCTAGCTTGGTCACAGAGTGACTAGACAAGTACAGATGTGAACGTAACCTGAGGCGGAGACAAGATAGATGTGTGGGTTCTGTTCACACCTGTGGTATGGATGGTTGTAGTGGAAGGTCTTTTGCATTCCATTTAGTTTGGCTCATAAATTTGTTTCACGAGAATTATCGTGAATATCAATGCTCAATGATCGGTTTTAGGCTATGGCATTTTAAACATATATATTTAAAAGCTGTGTTGATATCTATCTCCTGGAATAGGTTTATGCCGGTGTTAAACCACGTGCTACGAGTCATGAGACCTGGAGATTTCCACCACACCCAGTTTTTTCCGTTCTTCAGCCATATCATTCGGCTGCAGAATATACGTAAAATACATTATTATTACAAAAATATATATTATTTTCACCTGTTAAAGTTAGTAATAAGAATTAGTTCACTATTGATTGTATAGTCCTCTATATTTGACACACCTTCACATAAAAAGACATTCATCGTCTTTCTTTGGAGGATAGAAAATACACTTCAAATAATCTCCTTAAAGTTCTTTTTTTATTTCATTTGTTTATACTATCATGTATGTATCTACCTAGTACTCTATACGAAAAGATTCTTCACTTTTACCCTACTTGGCTGAATGCTTCAAGCTAATGTGTACATTAGTGGAAAAAGCTGTAAATGGGCAATCAAACGAAGTTGTTCTCTTGTGAATACTTGACAGCTTCAGCTCATTTCACATTAAAAGCTTACTCGCCGTAAATTACTTCAGTAACACATTTAGGCAAAGAAAGGAGATTGCCTTTCGACTAGTCGTCATCCAAGAAAAGCGCAAGGTTATAAACCAAAGGTTTTCCTTGATTTGTTCTTTGAGCTAAAATCCCAGGTTCACAACCGCAGCTGGATTTGGCTGAGCATGTCTATATCGACATGGTTTATTTTCCTGTTTTGAGTCAGTGCTTCAAATGATAAAAATTCAAAAGCCATTTATTTTACAGCAGCAAAGAAAGATATTCTAAAATGAGTATGGGTATTGTTCTAAGATGGATATTGCATGAACATAAAAGTTAGTCTATTTCAATAAGAGTTGCCAAATTATGCGCAATAGAGCGCAAGAGCGCATTCTTTGAGCCTAATTTGAAGGTTGAATAGTTTCAGACATTTGATCTACCCCCTTACAGGAAGAATAGGCAACTTTTCAAAAATTGGTGATTGGAGAGAAAAGTAAACGACCAACTTCTGTAAACTTGATAGCATTACCTGTGGGTATCCGCCGTTTGTACATCTATTAATATTGGATGAAATGAAGAAGAAAGTTACTTTTATGAAAGAGTATCAGTCAGAAAGACATTCAATATTTAGAGCAAGTGTATCATCAGGCGGTTCCTTACCAGTTGAATGTGTTTGAACTTCCATGTGTTGGCGAATAGATATCAGCATGGGATTAATTCAAATGGAGAAATAAAATCTTAGTTAAAATACTGACATATTAAATTCCCTCTTTCTGACAATACAATGCTATGCAGCACAGGATTTTTTTAAAACTTAAAGCGTGGATGAGGTAACTACCGAACCACACCAGATACTGTGCAGAGTTTGAGGGTTTTAGAAGATAGAAAGAATTTCTTGCTGTGCTTTTTTATACGCTACAAACAAATTAACAATGACAATTTTTTTAACCTAAAATGAATAAATATGAGTATTTCTGTTTGACAGCTGACACACGTCAATAAAATAACCTTGTAAATAACTGTCACAGGCTGCGTTATCTAAAAATACTTGAGTTAAAAACATAACAAAAATACAATGTCCAGATATGAGTACACTACAGCGCCATATGTAGATCTGAAGGATTCTTCTTTAGGAAAATGTCCTGGCATGCACAGGTGTTATGTGATCAATCTGGATGCTTAAAACTTTAATTAAAGTAACCTGGAACTGACAAATGGTCCCTGCAGAACAATTAAGTATAATTGCTACTTACAACTTTCTAAAAGAGATTCTCTGTTGTACAAGCGTATTTCGTATTTGAATGTAGGATAAGATTGAAAGGGCGTGGTTTTTTTTTAAAGAAATATCTCAGTCTCAAATGACAACAGAAATGGTACGAAACTCACCTTATGAGGTCCACATCTGGGAGTTATGGTCATCTGAGATAACATTACAAGTAATCTATACGTAATACGAATTAGCCTCGAAGGACTGTGTAGGTACATAACGTCAGGCGTCATTTATTGTTAAAGAATTTCCTTTGAACCATAAATTCGTTTGGCTCGATGCAAATTGATCATTTTAATTATTTATTTGTAAAGACATGGGATTTCAGTTTTGCAACAAATCTCAGACACATTTAATAAAACTCACATGCATGTGACTTTGTATGAAATTTCATAAAATAAAGTTTTGTAAAAAAGAAGTGTTGTGAAAGGAGTCTCGGATTGTGACTGAAAGATGACATGTTTTCTTGTGAAGTTTCATCTCATGATTAACGCCAATAAACTTTTATACCAATCAATTTTCATCGACATGACGAATGGGAAAATGTTATGACAAGTAAGCTTGATAAAGTCATGATAAAAACTTAGGGAAATAATATGAAATTTTAATGAGTATTTAGTTCAATAAAAAGGCTTCAGTCAACTACATGTTAACCTCGGGCTGGATTTTTGTCGAAGTCTGAGTCCGCAAATTATTGAAATTGTAAATATGACATGTAAATAAAGCATTGTTGTAATTTGTACAACAAGCACGAGTTGCCTTTTCAAAATTGATTTACCAAAGGTTATATTCACAGGTACTTCAGACTTGAAATCTATTATTTTCTTCTCAACTCTATTCCACGTAACAGTAAATGGAAATTCGTTGATTTATGTAAACTACATTTTCTCTATGCATTTATTTACAACAAATTTTCATTACGAAATTAAACACAACTCATGGTTTTGCTTTTTGCTCCTGAAATCCAATTATTACAGCATTGTTAATACTGAAAATATATTGTTAAGTTATTGTCTTTATAAATGTTCTTTTGCCAATATTTTTCAAACCACACCTTAAATGAAAGCCAAATTACTTTCTTTGTTTTCAAAACATAAATAAAATTTCAAATGGTTCACTCCAAATATAGACATGCAAAGTTTCCTGGTTTCTTTTGAAGCTTGTAAATTAGAACATACGTAGGAGCAATTGGGCGTTTATGTGAGACACACGTTAGAGGTCCTTGGGTGCTAAAACTTTATTTATGTGTGACAGTCAAGGAAAAACGTCACCTCGGAAATCGAATTATTTCTTTTCGTGTCGGTTTGGCATAAGACATGAATTTATACTCTTAATTGAAAGTTTCGACACCATTAAAACACACTTGCATGAGGCTGAAAAGTATTGATATCAATCAAATAATGAGCTAATGGCATTACAAGATACTAAGTTAAATAAAGTCTAAATTCCCTTTGTGAAGGTTACATGCAATCTACTTCGCGGTAACCGCCTTTCGGGCGATATCTGCACCATTTATCAAATCAGTTGTGGAAACAATGGGTTCATTCAGAAAGAAAAGTGGACTTTCTTCAAACTAAATGAATGTATGTGTTACACGTCTAGCTCCTTCTCTTTTTGTCTGCTGCAGTGGCACAAAACGAAATGTCTAAATAAAATCGTTTTAAATGTCGCGAAAGTGTGGACATGCTATTGCAGATAGGAAACATACAAAAATACAACTTAACGGTTTGAAATGACCACGAAGCAGCCAGTAATTGTCAAACTGATGTCAGTGCAACTTTTTCGCAAATATTTAATAGTGTACCTCAAGTAATACCTTTACTGACGAGGGGTAAAGAGCACACGATTCTACGAATGACTGACACCTTAACTCAGGACGCCACGGATCGATTGTCATTTTGCCCCAAAACAGGTTCAGGAGGTGCTACCACTTCCACACCGCTAAACGGGCTTTATTGATTATTGAGCCAAAAATGCAATCAATAAACCAATCACACAAAACTGTACAGAATGTAGCCAAATTATCACTATCATTTAAATTGTTATTCAGTATTATTCAGTATTCTCCATTCCTCGCATTGGTAATTTGATTAACTTTGTGTTCATGCAGAGTGTACTCACGAAAATGAACAGTGAAGTGAAAGGTACGCTTCTCAAAGGATGTGAGATAGGTTACGCCTGCATGTTTACAACAGGGAATAATGGAGAGTGACTGAAATTATTGAATACAGAGAGCAAATTACAGCTTCTTTTCCACTGCTTTTCCTCTCAGCACAGTAAGAGGATTATATCAAGAAAATGATATTTGGCTTATATGGCGGGAGAGTAAATTGTATTATTTGCTCATGTTGTCACTTTAAATTAATGCCTGTAGGGATAATTTCGCACTGTATCACATGCAAAGATTTCTCTTTGAATATCTGGTTGCTAAGCTGATAGAATATTTCAGCGTTTTGTGAAGTTTTAATATCATATTTACATTTTACCAATATTAATTTACAATTTAACAGTACTTATTTGTTTTCCAACAGAGAGCAAGTAATATTTTTCTTCACAATATGTCACATATAATTTACACAATATAAACGTCTACAAAAGTACAGACTTCTGATCTGTTAAAGAAACGTGTTTTCATTAGTTATATTTATATTCACTTTATCCGGGAAATGCTTAGGTATTCATGTAGTCTTTAAGACTATTTACAGCCACTAAAAAGCCCTATTGTTATAACAAACATGCTGAATAATGTATACATTTCTTTGCATATTTTTTGAAAGATCTAACATTTCCTTTTTGTTCTAGTAAAGTTATTGCTCTCATCCTGAAAATTACGAAATCACAATTTCTTGTCATAGGATAATGAACATTCCTTTTCAGAAATGAAAATGTCAGAGGTACTCTTGGTTTTATCGCGAAGATTTATCTTGAAACATAAATCTCGATCATCGTAATTCAATTCACGTGTGACAAACAACCAAACATATACCTTGGAAACATTTTCAAAGTCCCGATTATTTTCCTGGTATGTTCATAAGTTGCTATCTGAGCAACCGGCAGCTAAGTGATGACTTTGTGCTATTTTGACGCAATCCTGACATTGGCCACTTGTCAAAGGTGTGCAGATTATGTCGTCACTGGAGAAGTCATTTGATTTAGGGTCATGGCAACAAATGTTGCATTGTATGTGAAGGTAGCAATTATCCGAGTAACCGTTTAATTTCTTACCTGACGAAAACCTTTACATTCTCGTACTTAACATCCAAAGGTATGACCAAAATCACATTTCGAGTAAATAACTACTGTATTGCTATTAATATTCTGAAATTTGAGTTTTCGTGTCCAATCAATATGCGGTATATCTATCAGTTTACCTTTATTACTTTGAAGACGGCACAGTAATTAATGACAGGTGCAGAAAGATAGAATTTCACACGAGTAAATTCCCACTAAGTACAGTATTTTCGATTATCTGATATTACGTAGGCCACCAGGTTTAAGCATATTTCGTGTTTAACAGTCATAGTTTCTCATGAACTTGTATGTTTTTTTCGCTTCAAATTTCGATTGCCCTTTTACATCATGACGATTGAATACTACGAAATTTGGACAAATTATAAACACATGAGATTATTTATCAGGGCTTTAAAATCACTTTTCTATTGTATTTATGCAGGTAATCCCGAACACTGATAACTAACTCTATGTTAAGAGTTTTAACTTTCTGTCAACTTTAACCTTTTAAAATCTCCCAACATCTATTGCAAAATGTATGTTTAACTCAAACTTGGACTCAGCCCTAACTTTAAATAGGTTGACGGTTCGAACTAAGAGGGGTGACCTGTACTGAAGTGTATAATATGACGGACTCAATACTACATAACCTGAAACAGTACACAGACTAGAGTGAAATGAAGTAATCAAACAAAGACAAACAATTCCCCCTTGTGTAAGTTAAATACCGAACCGTAATTTGCATCAACCTAAATACGCAGTGGTACAGAAAGGTGCAACAGATGTATTAAATGGTGTAACGCATTCATAACCGATAATGTATGACTGAAGCAAAACCAGAGGTCTATTCAATCGAGCACAGTTATTTCAGTTCTGGCCGGTGTTCAGTGCTACTGATAACAATAAAGGAATGCGGATATTAAGTCATTAATCATTTGTGAAATACAAATAATCAATGTTAAATCGGTAGGTTCCTTTACCGATCAGCAGACCACACAGGTTGATTGAGCTGTGCATAGTGAACGGTACAAGTAAGATTTATTCTAAAATTGATTTTGGAATGGGGAACTGTTGCACTTAATTGTAGTGGGTTAGAATCGACATATTATGTAAGGTTACAGCTTTTCCATAGAAAAGTACAAATTAAATTATCCGAAAATTTATAAAACAGATTTAGTTTCAGATTTCAAATGAAATACTCCACAGTTTGGATAGAATGACGGTCATTATATTTGGTTCAACCATATTCAGCCTTTAACAATACTCTGTTTAATGAAATGGTGGATTTCCAGCTTTCAATGTATCATCCAGTAATTTGATTTTTAATAAATTTTAATGAATAATTTCATTCACCGTCACCTGTGTTTGGGTTACTTCAGGTCCAATAATTGGGAGTCCGGTTAAACGGGGATGTTTCTCCCATCATTCACTTCGATTATTTCTATCTAAAACTATTCTATTGTTCCGAAAATCTATCTAACATTTCCCTATAAAATTTAAAATGCAGGCTTATCATTTCGAACATTGCATTGTTGAAGAGTATCAGTGATTAGGCCAATTTATACTACAAATAGGAACAAAGGTGTAATTGTTATTATTGGTTACATCGATATCTATCATATATCATTAAATCATTATTCATTTTGTAGTAACCACATGAATCAATCTTTTATTCTAGATTATCACTGCAGAGATCAATAACGACATCAACCTACGCGATGCATTTTGTAGTAGAAATAAAAATCAAATCAAAAAAGCATATTCGTACCAGTTTCCTCCACGTTTATGTACTAATAGCGTTGTCACGTTCGGAAAAATATTATCTTGCCGGTTTTTTTGTATGTAAGTAAAATTTTGGATGTATCATTACATCATTTATTCACCACAATTTACAAAGTTAAAGTACTAAACTGAAAAGTGAAAACTCCCTATCCAGAGAATTCTATTGAACAGAAATTAAAAACTCGGCAAGATTCAGCCGAAACGTGACAAAGTCATTGTACACACAACAAAAGCGCAAACATCACATAGACAGTTCTAAGCTTAATCCAGTCTTATCTTGCCTTGTCCAGAAATTATAGTAGTGTAAATGTAAGAATCATAATTCAACTGGAAGAGGAGGGGAAGGGGAGTGGGGAGGGAGGGGAGGGAGAGGGAGGGGAGGGATGGGGAGGGATGCGGTGGTGGAGGGAGGGGATGTCAGGTGAACAGAAGACACTGCCTATTTAAGATAATTATAGGTCTTTGCTTTTGAGTTCAGAACTATTTCTTTTTCAATCACATATTGCAGTAAAAAGGCTAGAAGAACACAAAAGCAAAAACTTCATGTTATGTAAAAATTATGCCTTAGAGTCAAAAGAGGTTTTTTTTTTTTAATTTTGAAATTACATGTAAGTTATGCCTTAAAGTTTACAATAGTGTGTACAGCAGGAAGTACAACAGAAGGTACAACAGAAGGCATAGTAGGATGCACAGAAATTTTTAAAACATAACATACATTTATAACAAAATGGACATAAAAGTGTTTGATAAAGGATAAATCAAATATGGTAACATTCCTTATCTATTTTTATCAAACATAGATTTGAAATGTTATTCATTGTATACTTACTGCTTTTGACTCTAAGGCATAAATTTTACATAACATGAAGTATAACAAGAGGCATAACAAGATGCATAACAAGAGGTGTAAGAGGATGCATAACAGTAGTCAGTGCATGAAGCACAGCAGAGTACATGGCAAAATGCATTCCAGCTGCCACAGCAGCATTTATAATACTCCTAACTCATTTTTACCAAATATTTGAAATGATATTCATCTGAAATATTTTATTTACTTCTAACAATAGTAGAAGTGTAATATTATATACATTTATAGCATTGTAAATTTTTAGAAGATTATGAAAGTCTTAGAAAAAGCATGATTAAAATATACTAATATTCTTAACTCATTTTTATCAAATGTGTATTTGAAATTATATCCATGTTGTACACACTGATAGGAGATCTAAGGCACAATTTTTATTAACTCTAAATTTTAAAAGAAATATTTTTATTGGTATAGTTAATCAAATATTTCAAATGGATAAAATTTTAAATATTTTGTACAAACAAGGTGGAAGTATTACAAATACTACTGTGGCAGCTACTATACACTCTGCTGTGCTTCATGCTATGCCTCCTGTTATGCCTCTTCTTATGCTTCATATTATGCATCTTGTTATGCATCTTGTTACACATCTTGTTATGCATCTTGTTACAGCTTTTCTTATGCCTCTTCTTAAGCTTCACATTACACATCTTGATATGCACTTTTGCAGCCACACCAATACACCTAACTCATTTTTACCAAATATTTTAAAAGTTATCCATCTGAATTATTCTATTTTCTTCCAACAATAGTA
>JBCAUI010508195.1:0-12754 GCA_038406195.1 Haplosyllis anthogorgicola | reverse complement strand
AAAATTCTTTTAGATGGGGTAGAATGTTTGGCACTAGTGGATTTGGGTGCCCAGCTCTCTGCTATCACTAAAGGCCAAGTCCAGAAGCTGGGGTTGAAAATTCAAACACTCAATTCTTTTCTGGATATTGAAGCCACAGGGGGAGGGCAGGTTCCCTACTTGGGGTATGTGGAATTACATCTCCAGGTCCCAGAGATCCCAGATTTTATGGAGGACATGTTGATGCTGGTTATAGAAAATAGTACTTATGGGCAGAGAGTCCCAGTGCAGGTGGGATCCCTGCATATTGACAAGATTTTGGACAAGGTGAAACCCATGACAGTGGATCAGTTAAGTAAGACTTGGCAGAGGGGAAGGATTTCTTCCCTTCTGGCCAGCAAATCCACACAAGTTAACGAGGGTGATACCTTTAACTTAGATGATGTTAAGGGGAAGGTCAAATTGACTAAGTCCTACACCATTAAACTGCTAACAGTGATCCGTGTGCCTGTGGCCACCCAGGTTAGGGGTTACAAGTGCCAGGTGAACTGTGCTCTGGAGCCGTTTAAGGGAGACAGTCTCCTGAAGGGAATTGAGTTGGGCTCCTCCTATGTTCCTCTCAAACCAGGGTCCAACAAGACCTATGCAACTCTTCAGAACATGACCACCAGGGTTATCAGAATTAAGGCCAAGGCAGCCATTGTGAAAATTCAACCTGCAAATGCGGTCCCCATTGCTTTAGCTCCAAAAGAAAGGGGAAGAGTAGTTCTGGAGGGGAGGGTGAAATTACTGGTGAGATGCTCGGGAAGCCAGCCCATTTCCAAAGATAGACTAGAGAAATTGTTTGGTAAGCTAGACTTATCAGGCATGAAAGACTGGTCAGAGGAAGACCAGTTAGTGGTGAAGCAGTTACTAACAGAGTATGCTGCTCTATTTGCTCTAGATGATGTGGACATGGGCAAGACATCCATAGTCAAGCATAAAATATAACTCAGTGATTACACTCTGTTCAAGGAATGCTATCGGTGTATACCTCCGCATCAGTTTGAGGAGGTATGAAAACATCTGCAAGAGATGCTGGCTATTGGAGCCATCCATAAGTCGGTAAGTCCTTGGGCAAGCACAGTAGTTTTGGTCAGGAAAAAGGATGGGATCCTTCGCTTCTGTATTGATTTGAGAAAATTAAATGTGTGCACCATCAAAGATGCTTACAGGTTGCCCCGAATAGACAAAACCTTGGACTGTCTCAATGGAGCCCTCCTGTTCACCTCCCTTGACCTAAAATCAGGTTACTGGCAATTGGGGATGGACGAAGCTAGTAAGCCTCTCACTGCCTTCACAGTGGATCCACTCGGCTTTTATGAGTATGAGCAGATACCATTTGGACTTACAAATGCTCCAGCCACTTTCCAGAGACTTATGGAGAACTGCCTTGGGGACCTCCATCTAAAATGGTGCATCATATATTTGGATGACATTATTGTCTTTGCCAAAACCCCAAGAGAGCATCTCCTCCAGTTGAGGGCAGTTTTCAATAAGCTATTCCAGGCAGGCTTCAAGCTCAAACCAAGTAAGTGCAAGTTTTTCAAAACTCGCATTTCTTATCTTGGCCACATTGTCTCCAACAAAGGCATTGAGACAGACTGCAAGAAAGTTTAAGCTAAATGGCTAACTCCCCAGACTGTTGCGGATGTAAGAAGATTCCTTGGGTTCACAAACCATTACAGGCACTTGATACACCAGTATGGTCATGTAGCATGGCCTCTCAATAAGCTCACTTCAGTTGAAAATGCCAAATTCAAAAAGAAGGTCATCCAATGGACTGTGGAGTGTGAAGCAGCTTTCACTAAACTTAAAGAGCTATGCTGCTCCACTCCCATTCTGGCATGTGTGGACTACACTAAACCATTCAAAATTCACACTGACATGAGCGAATTGGGTCTAGGTGCCGTACTATATCAGAACCAAGATGGAGTGGATCGTGTGATCTCCTATGCCAGTTGTGCCTTAGTAAGTTAGAAAGTCATTATCCAGCTCACAAACTGGAGTTTCTGGCTCTCAAGTGGGCAATCACAGACCACTTCCATGAGTACTTGTATGGATGGGACTTTGACGTACACACGGACAACAATCCATTGACTTATGTGTTAACGAGTGCTAAGCTAGATGCCATGGGCCAACGTTGGGTTGCCAAGCTGGCCAATTACACTTTTGCTTTGCATTATAAATCTGGCAAGACCAATGTGGAAGCAGACACACTTTCCCGCATTCCTTGGGATCACAAGTTGGATCCCACTATGGTCAAAGCCATTATTGACATGGGGAGTCAGTGGTAATGCTACCCAAGCTGGGATACATTTCGCTAAAGCATTGTCACTAGCAGGTGAAATCATAGGCAGTATGTCACCCTTTGTTTGCAAATATGCACAGATTTCCCCAGAAAAGCTTTCAGATAAAGATTGGGTTAAACTCCAATTGGCATATCCCATTCTGAAGGTCATATTGTCTCTCATGAAGAGCAATAAAGTTACTACCAGAAAGGTGCATGTGGATGACCCAGCATCCCTGCATGCCATGTTGAGAATTCATAACCAATTCGTTCTCAGAAACGGGTCACTATACTGCAAGGTTGGATCCACCCATAAACAGGCACCCACAATGCAATTCCTACTCCCCACAGCTTATAGGGAGTGAGCATTGGTGGCATGCCATGATGAGATGGGTCACCTTGGCATAGAGGTGTGTAGACCTACTACAGGACAGGTTTTATTGGCCCTCTTTGGTGCCAGACATGGAAAAGCATGTCAAACAGTGTGAGTGCTGTATCAAATTTAAAATAGTCCACAGAAAACTTCTATGTGCCCCCTAGTGGTGACACACCACCTCGAGCTTATACACATAGACTACCTTACAATCAAATCTGGTAAGTCAGGAGCAGACAAGGATGTTAACACCCTCATTGTTACGGATCATTTTACATGCTTTGCACAAGCTTTTGTCACTCCTACCCAGACAGCCAAAGTTGTTGCCAGAACTTTGTGGGATAACTACTTTATGAAGTTTGGCATTCCAGAGAAACTCATCAGTGACCAGGGGTGAAATTTTGAAAGTAGTATGGTAGCTGAACTTTGTAGTCTGGCTAGGGTCCAAAAGCTGTGCACAAGTCCATACAGACCACAAACCAATGGTCAATGCGATCGCTTTAACAGCATGTTAATTTAAATGCTTGGAACTCTACCTCCTGAGTCCAGACAGGCTTGGCAAAATCAGATTGTGATATTGGTACATGCCTATAATTGCACTAAAATAGTGTGACAGGGTTACAAGCCCTATTTGCTTTTGTACACCAGGGAGCGGTTGCTCCCTATTGATCTCAAATTTGGTGTCCAGACCACTGATGTAACGGCAGTAGATACCCACAAGTATGTTCAGAAGTTGCAAAATAAGCTGGAGTGGGCTTATCAAAAAGCTTCTGAGATCAGCTCTAAAGAGAGCTTGAGACATAAGCACTACTGTGACAAGAATGTCCATTGTACATGCCTGGATCCTGGAGACATGGTCCTGGTACATCAATGTGCTTTCAAAGGGAAGCACAAGATTCAGGATAAATGGGAACATATTCCTTATGAGGTGCTTCAACAAGTTGATCCAAAATTACCTATATTTTGGGTGCAAAACTCTCAAGATAAATACAAGGTTTGAGTCTTGCATCAGAATATGTTGTTTCTGCTGTTTACTCAAGCCACGGATAATATTGACACGAACTCTAATTCACAGGCTGCTGGTGACAAAGACTCAGAGGAGTCTGAAGATGAGGACTCAGCTGATGATCAGCCATATCAGGGGCCCATCACCAGGAGCAGAGCTAAAGCCTCTGCTCCACCAACCAATACCGCAGTCTTAAAGTCTTACCACAGTCTTAAAATTTGTTGATGGCAGTGCATTTTGAGATACAGCCTGAGATCAGTGAATTCTGACTCAGTGATGTCATATCTCATTTGTTAGCTGTTTTTTGTGAGTGATTTTTACATCACTCAGCTGTGATGGTCTTTTTCTGATCATTATTTTGTATTTTTCTTGACTTATGAAGTTTTTGCTTTCATTCCATTTGCTCCAAGTGACAATTTATAACATGACCTATTTTCTAGGGGTAGGGAATATTGGTATCATCTAATATTAGTCAAACTCTAATTCAGATACATATTGGAGATGTGTTTGGAAAATGAGGTCATTTAAAATTGTAGAAAGTTCGAAACTAGCTTGAAAAATACTGGAGTAATTTGATCCCTATTTTTGTGAAAAGTTCTATCTGAGCCATAAGCTCTGAGACATAGGACAATGACTTGGTCGGATTTTAGTGGGAATCTGACACAAATGTCATAGAAAATCTGGTTGGACATGATAGATTTGTGTTCTCTAAAGAGGTCTTCTAGAGATTGCTTTCTAGAGATTGTTTGTTTGAATATTTACTAAGTTTGTTGTCAGTTACTATGGATAAACAGTTAAATAATAACATGAGACACATTCCAGTTTAAAAATGATTTATTGATGATCTGAGAAATGATTGGAATGATTGGACGGTTGATTAGAAAAACTGTCAAAAAGATTGATTCAGCAGTGGGAGGCTGGGTCTCCAAAACAAAGAAATTGTATAAATAACAAAATTGATTGACTCGAGAGGATATGCAATAGAACCACTACACCAGCTCGAGTAAAATACTAGAATCATAAAAAAATGAATAAAAAATGAGGTAGAATCAGTTGGAATCATTGGCACAAATCAGTTACAGTGGAATTAAAGGTTAATTGTATCTGAGAAATGATGCTGTGAGCTGCGACTCACAGAACAACAGTCTTAACTCAACTTTGTGAGAGTGCCTTCATCGGCAACTAGCAGCAACATGCAGCTACTTGGTTGGGTCCTGACACTCCTGTTTAACCTCACAGAGCACCTCCAGGACCATGGCCTCCTGTTCCAGGGTAGCAGTGACAGCTACGACAGAGTCACCGGCGAAGTGTGGAGCTCCTGGGTGCACCTTCCCCATGTGGGTGGTCCAACCATCAGTGCTGAAAACCATGATTTGGGACAATAAGGACAGCAGAGAGCCAATCACATATGGTCTCGCCTGACATGTGTCATGGCGGAGCCCTTGTTGCCCATTGAATTGCCACAGGTAACACAGTAGTACCGCCTCTCCTTTTTGTCCCAACACTCATATGAGGGCTGAAGGTGAGGCAGGATTCTGGCGGCAGGAAGGGAGTCAGATGCCTGGATTGTATAAAATGAGAGGGGATGCTGTGCCTCAGGTGCAGCAGTGGCAGCACTAGCTGAGCTGGAGCTAGGAGTGGGCGAGGCCAGACAGAAACAGTTGGCTGGGGGCTCATCTGAAGTAGCTCCTTCTGGCACTGAGAACAAGGAGGATGGAGGGTGCTGAGAGCCATACAGACCCTCCATCAGGTAAAAAAAATGAGGGGTGTCAGCTCCTAAAATGAGAATAAAACATAATAAGAGTGGTGCCATAAAGTGGGGCACAGAGGGAAATTAAAGCAACCAGAGAAATAACAAAGTGTGACACTTACCAGCCAAGGCCATTCAAGTGTGATGCATCACCTCAGAATAGATCTGCCATGCCTTCACCATCATACTTCTGGAAAGCTCGAACATTTGAGCCGCATGCAATAAAGAAGAGCCCAGGGTTAGAAGTAAGTGTTTGAAAAAAAAAGGGGAAACTGGTTGCTCATTAAAATATTAGGATCTAGCCACTTACCCCAACCATTATCTGTTGGGCCTCATCCTTGGGGAGAATGTGTCGTCCCCAAACTCGTGCTCCATATTGGCTCAGATATCCTTGAGATGCTTGAGTCTGGAGGCCTGAGTAGCCTCTCCCAGCTCCTCAGCATCCAGTTGCTTGAACTCCACCAGGAAGGGCTCCACCTGAGCCAGGTTGTCTGAAAGTGACAAGAGAGCCCTCAGCTAACAGTTAAGTAAGCAGTGAGCACAAATGGCAAACAGAAATTCTGAAATTGGGGTACATACCTTTCAACTCCTGTGCCAACTGGGCCCTGAGGTGATCCACCTCCCTGTCTGGGATCTGGAGGCTCCTTTTAACTGATTGCACATGTTCCTCATGCTCAGCTTTCACCTAAAAGAAGGAAAAAACCCATGTAGTATGTGCTGAGAGTTGCTGTGACTCGCAATGAGAGCTGCTGGATATTGGCTGTGAGAGTGGTAGCAGCAGTTTAAATTTAAAAATACAGTGAAAATCTCACACAAAAACAGGTAAATGAGTAAGCAAATGGTGCCCTACATAGGTGGGCATACAGGCAACCATTGAAAGTGCAATAAATAGATCACTTACTCCTAAAATGGCATTGTAGTCCTCTTTTATGAGGAGATCCCAAAGTGCCCCACTCTCAACCTAAGTAGGGGAGTTTTCTCACCTGAGTCTGTCCTCTGCATGATGCAGGATGCGGACAGCTTCATCTATTGAATAGTTCACCACCGTGAAACCCTGAAACAAAGAGAAAAATTAGTTGCAAAAGGTCTGAGCAATAATAGAGTGATTTGTCAATATATAAACCTATGAAACTGATATAGATAGCAACAAATTGACAGAAACTCACCAGAGAACGTAACTGTGTCCTGTAGGACACCTCCTCAATCTCAAAAAGAAAATCAAACCGACCTTTTGAAGACATAATTTGGAAAATTTGATGAGCAATGTAAAGTATGAAAGATGTGAAAATGTCAAGCCAAAATAAAACTATGAAAGAACTGGGAACCAGGTTAATTCTAAGTGGGTCACCTCTGTGTTAGTGATGGAGTTTCAGATTGCTCAGATTTGCATGATAAGTTGAAAAACAGTAGAAATCACCCGAGAAATGTGGAAAAAGGTGAAAATAAATCAAATCTGCATGAAATTGATTTAAATCAATCAAGAAAAGTGAGAATCTGATCAAAAATGATTGAAATAATTTAGATTTAAGCAGAAAAGTGCATTTTCTGGCTGAACAAAAGTAGGATTGGTACTAAGCCAATGGAATAACTTGTGCATGGTAGAAAACTAAGAATCTAACTTGTTTCAGCATGGCATTTACTAAAACATCAAAACGAAAATATGACAATCAGGGCAACCAGATCACAGATGAACAAAATAAAGAGAATGAGCAACCTTTGGACAAGAACATACAGGAGGGTGACACCGGTGGTAGGAATGAAAGTCAGAATGAAGGAGTAACTGAAGAAACTCCAGAATTGCCACCAGAGGGTGCTGAAGGCATGGTAGGTGATTAAGTAGAACTAAGTGGTGCAGTGCATGGTCCAACAGAAGAACAAATCACTGAAGCAGCCCTGGAGGGGAACTCAAGCAATACTGGAGCAGTGGTGATCTCGAGTCTACTTCAGCAGCCTCAACTTCTGCTGTGCAGGTATGAGCAGAGGTACACGGGGACATCCACCCTGATTTGAGAGCCATGTGGATAGAGGCTCACAGACAGATGGAAGAGGCAGCTGAAGAGATGAGAGATCTGACGTACTCACCCTCTAGTGAGAAAATGCCTCCCAAATGCCAAAAAATGTCATTAGTCAGTGAGACAGTCTCCCAGACTGTCGCTCCAACTGAGGTAGCTCCAGGCAAAGGCTCAGCATTTGCCAGGAGCGAGTATGCCAAAACAAATACTAATCTTCATGTCATTCGCAAAGGCAAAGGGAATGACCTTGAGAAACTGAAAGAGATGGTGAAGATGAAGCAGAGAGCACTGTTGTCAAAAGCAGAGAGAAACCAGTTGCTGAAAGAAGAGAAGAAATGAAAGGAGGAAGAAGGACAGAAGAGACTAGGAATCCAGCTTGGGAAGGAGCCAAGAGAGAAGATCCCAACAAAAGCAGCCAGGAAAACCAGTGCATCATATGGGGGCAATGCTGGTGCAAAAGCAGGGAAGGCCAGGAGGAAGGCTGGTAAAGGCAAAGCCAAGGCTCGAGGGAGTGATGATGATGACAACAAGGTCCAGTCAATCACTGGTGGCAGGGTCAAGAAGCCTCACTGGTACAGACCAGGAACTGTCACACTCCAGGAGATACATTGGTACCAGAAGTTGACAGAACTGCTAATTAAAAAGTTACCTTTTCAGAGGTTGGTGAGGGAAGTCACACAAGACTTCAAAACAGATCTATGCTGGTAGGCAAGTGCTGTCATGGCCCTTCAGGAAGTGTCCGAAGCTTACCTCATAGGTCTCTTTGAGGACACCAATTTGTGCTGCATCCATGCAAAACGGGTCACAATAATGCCCAAAGATATCCAACTCACCCGACGTATCTGTGGCGAGTGTGCCTAAGCATTTAGGAAGTGCTGTGGGTGCTGTGAGTCACTGAGAGAGCATCTCAGTTTGAGCTGTGAGAGTAGCATTAGTTGTGACCTGCAGCACTCGCACTGAAAAGGATCAAACCAAAGAAGAAATGTTTTAACACTGCCAATCAGTAGAGAATGTTTATCTGTGTAATCGTTTTGTTTAGTTCTAGTCAAATAATTTTATATTTGTGTTTCTTGAACTGTATATGGATTTGTATAAAGAGTGTGTGAGAGAGAGGTGTTTGAAATTCCTGGATTAGATGAGAAATGGACTGGTAAGCTCGTGGAATGATGACCCAAAGCATTAAGAATATTTCTGAAATGTTTAATTATTACTTTGCTGCACAGTCAGAGCTGTTGGCTGATTCTAAACAGTGTGAATTGTAAGGAAATGTATTATTGCAGAAATGGTTCGTTTGCAATAAAGAATGTAGTACTGAGGAGTTATTTATTGTATGTTATGTGTTCGCAGTCGCTTCGCTTGTGCATGGCATGAAGACATGCCACCATTTAGGGGGGAAGAGTGTAATGATATGAGAAATAGTTGAACTAATTAAAATAGCGGGAGATCTTCATCAGCACCTTTGCAGAATAACAGGAAAACGTAGCAGTGCACAAATCGGAAGTGATGTCACCAATGACATCATGAGGTCATGTGACCAAAACAATTAGCCAATGGTATAAAAGAGATGGGCCTGGGGGGTTCCAAACAGAGGGATCAGAGAGCTCATAGAGGTAACTCTATTTGAATGATTTTCTGAATACTTGGTGGTGCTACAGGTAATTATCTATAATTCTCATGTAAAAGTAACCAATAAATGGCTAGCTAACTATCAGTAAAGTTAATAAAGTAATTAAATAAAGGAAGACAAATAAAGCAGACATTTAAACAGTATTTTATTGATACAGAGGGGCTGCAGAACCCCCATGAGATAATTGTTATTGTTAGAATGGTTGAGTTATATTGTTGTCTGTTAATTACAGGGTGTTTACAGAGAGTAGAGCTGTATTAATCTTCATTCAATGCACGAATAACATGAAGAAAGAAGGTCTGATTGCAAAACATTGCTTTTGTCACTTTGTCACAGTTAAGTCGCATGTCACGAATTTCGCAAGAAGCCGTTATATGCCAGAATACCGTAGAATATAGGCGAAACGTTACACAATGTATGGATAGAATAGTCTACACATAAATGCTACTGTTTCATGCCAAAGGCACTAACAGTAATACCAGAAACGGTTCCGAAAATTACATGAAGTAGAAAACTTTGTGGAACAAAGTAATCTCACGCTGTGCTGCATAACGCAAACAAATGCCCGGCGTGAAACTATTGTTTCAAACAATAGTCTCTGGTTATCTCTTATCCCTGCGATTACTGTGCTATGATGAGACTTAAATCATGAAAACACAACCCCTTTAGCATGCTTGAATTCAAGTCAGCTAAGTAATTCACGAAGCCGAATCATGAACTTTATTTCAGCATGATACGTTTCTTTTTTAAGTCTCAACCGGTTTGGTTTAATTAAAACTTTGAATTTGAAAATGTAAACGTGATCAGTTTCCAAATAACGTTAATAAGTGTTAAGAGAGCATCTTTCCTTGTAACATTTTAACCGTTCTAAAGAGTATTTCCTTTTTCATCTGCCTTTGCACTAAGTGGTACAAGCAATTCTAAAAACGTACATTACGTATTGAATGAATGACAGTACAAAGAAATTGGCATCAATGTTAGAGAAATAAGTACCGCTTGTACGCTGGATGGAAACACGGGTATGATGTGGATTAAAACAGTTAAACCTTTTATTTCAAGAAGGTGCATTTTAAGTAATTACTTTCGGAAAACATCTTTGGAACATTTCATCAGACAATAAGCTTAATGTAGATAAAGCGCAGCTTCATTTTATACTTTTCTTTTTCTTGAATCTACTTAAATTACAATTTCCGGAATCTGTTTAATTCACAGATTACAGCAGTGTCACAATAATCCATTTCAGTCGTTTTGTATTAAAATCATTTAAGCACTAAACGGATAATGGTTAACTATCTTGCCTTTTTTGGACAATTTGAGCACTACACAGTTAGTGCCATTCTTTAAGTATAAAGAAGACACAAAGCGTACTGTAGAATGTGTTCGTCAAATAGACATAGATCGATTTGAGTCACAAAGAAACACCTGTTTGGTTTCTACCTTCTTTTCCGCTAAGGAAAGAAACAAATATGTTTCGACATGAAAGGTACCGCATGGTATTGTTTGTAGGTTATGATTGTAAACATGAAATATCCAAAATACAACTACAAGTACAAATATTTTAAATACTTTAAAAGTGAGAAACAGGGACCGAATAATTTGAGTAAATAACTTAGTAGGTCACTTGCCAATGGAGTATTGACACAAACTAACAAATTAAGCTTATTCATTATTGCTTAACATTGCAATACAGATAATGCACTAGGAATACAATCATCCTTCCATCACAAAGTGATTATCGTGATGACATGTTGGACTTCCCTGTGGTAAGAATGCAGTATATAATTGACGGGCCTTAAATCTAATGTGTAGTTTGCATTCTGATGTAATCGTTCAAGAAAAGTAGTAAACGCAACATAGGATTAATGAATTTTAATGGTTCACGTTTTGCAGTATGATAATCAGGCCAACTTGCTAAAGTCAAACGTATCCTCCAGCTCAGCATGTAGAGCTGTTAACGACATAAGTGAAGCTGTTGACTCTATTTGTGTCCTGCGAACATAAAAGCTCATTGACTGTTATCAACTTCCTCATGAGATGGTAAAAATGTTACACGCTTCAAAGACCACTTGTAGTAAAACTTTTCGTCTGTGAATTACCATGAGAATCCGGTAATCTGGTAGAATACAATTGATCATTGTTGTACGAGGGAGGAGACCCTTCAGCAAAATATAGTAAATAATTAATTATCTTAGTTTCGCTAATGCGACATCTCTGAGACGTTTCTCACATTTACACTTGTTTCATTTTCGTGAACACCTGTGAAACCTCGAAAAGAACGATCATATTCAAATAAAACAAATTCAAATTCCCATCCAAGAATTGCGTGTATCCTTTGAGACTTGGATAATCAAGCCGTAATTGACCTCAGAAACAATTGGTTTAAAATCATTCGTCCCCTAAAGACGCCGTCTAGAGGTATTGTGGGTTCAAAGAAATATTTGTCAACAGAAATACATACAGAATCATTTCAACTTTACAACGTATTTTCAGTGAAAATATGAAAAACAAAGGAATGTGACAAGGACACAAAATTCGGTGTATCCACGTCGGATTTACTGAACATGCTGGGAAAAAATTGCCAAAAGCATGTCATCATTGATGGTCCATAAACATAGAATATACAAAAAATATAAACTAAAATCAATGAATGAATGTTTGCTTTCCTTTTTGATTAAAGAATAAAGTCAGCTATAGTATATCTTGTACTACAATGGTTGGACTCACTGTGGACTCACTGGGCTTTACCATGTTATGTCCGAGATAACATATAATTCAATTTGGTCTACACTGAAGGCCTTATGTAGTCATATTCTCACCATGACGACATCGTTAGTACCAGTATCGGGTTAACATTTGTCGGTAATGAAGAGAAATTTCAGAGTCCATGGATTTAATCATAAAACCTGAGTATCCCAATCTCCTGTGGACATGAACAGTAGCCTGGAGGTCGACCTTCTTTGACCATTATTGAAGCTTATTATATTGACCTTCAAAGCCAGCTCTCCTAAGCTATTCATCATCTGAGCAGTCTTTTGTACTCATAGGGGCTCTTTATCAACTGGCTATTCTGAACATAGACTTTGTCTAGAGACGTGGACGTGGATTTACCAGGCCTTATTAACTTCTAAATAAACACAGAAAAGACGTTGCATTCAGTGGTATATTCCTATTTCCAATGTCTCTATTCATGTTTTCACCACATTAAAGCGCTGGATGCAACAATAATCTCAGATCAAATTCAGAAGTTATTTAATTTGTACAATGACAAAACATGATACGCACAAGGCGAATAAAAAGATCTATTTGTGCCGCATCAGTCAGCACGTTAATTTTAAATGATTTTACGAAATTAAATAGCAGTGTCTTCAACACAGAAACATTTAAAGGTTCAGTATTCTTAAAATTAAATACTGCCGACAACAGCTTTGTGTTTAGTATTCTTAAAACAAAAGTAAAATTCGTCGCCTGGACCAACCATCCCAACAAACATTTTGACCGTGGCACAACTTACACTTCTGAGGACCAGGTTCACCTGCCCCAGGTGACACCTGTAGTTCCCTTGCCAGGGGGTGCGTGCAACTTGCACAGGTGTTTAGTATCCAGGGTTTATCCCCAAACCCATCATAGACAAACTACAGTCATCTTCAGTTACTCATTTATTGCTCCATAACGAAAGGT
>JBCAUI010508184.1:0-12755 GCA_038406195.1 Haplosyllis anthogorgicola | reverse complement strand
TATGGCAGTGATGCTGGAAAGAAGGCCACAGATGCTTCGATCAAGGCTCAGCAGGCCACCAGGAAGTCAAGAAGTAATGGAGTAAAGAAGACCCAGAGGTATAGGCCAGGGGTAGTAGCCCTTCAAGAGATTCATGGGTATCAGAAGTTGATGGAGTTGCTCATCAGGAAATTGCCATTTCAGAGGCTGGTCAGAGAAATCGCTCAAGATTTCAAAACTGACCTCCATTTTCAATCGCCCACCATCTTGGCCCTTCAGGAGGCATCCAAAGCTTACCTTGTAGGTCTTATGGAGGACACAAATCTGTGTGCAATGCATGCAAAGCATGTAACAATTATGCTGAAAGCTAGCATGGAGAATCAGTGGTGAGCATTAGAAGCATAGTGGCTCACTGCAGTGACCCCTGTAACCAGCTGGTTAAGCTGCCTGCTGTGGTGAGTCACCAGAACATGTTCATTTATATGATTAGTCATTTTAACCATCCTAATGAGTAAGTTGTAGTATTTGATTTGTTATATCGGCATTTACATTGACGAAATGTTATGTTTGAGAAGCGGTGAGTTGAAAAGTTTGGGGCTGAGTGCAAAAGACAAGAGAGAGATGGGGTAGAATTCTGGGGTGTGTCCATTACTATTATTGCATATAGAATTGTTCATGATATTGTTTCCTATAGATGTTCTTTCTTGTATGTATGACTGAGATGATCTGAAGGCTGAGAGCATTACAAAAGGGGTAGAAGTCTGGTTTAGTGTTGATTGATCTTGTAAATATATTTGTAATGTTTGAAATATGACTTGAGATTTATAATTAAGATGTCTGAGATGAGGAACAGTAAAGTTCCAGAGCTGAGTGTCGGGAAAAAGGGAAATAGATTCTGGAGTGTGCTTGTTATCATTTTGTTTTTAGGTAACCCTAACCAGCCGGGGGTGTCGGCATAGATATAAACGATATCCATTATAACTGTTATATTTACCAATGTGTGCCAGTGTGGCAGGAATAAAGAGATATATATTGACCTGAAATTAGTATTTGTTAAGATTTTGCGATATGTGATCAGATAGGGAAGTTACTCTATTAGTTATGAGGACATAACTAAATTTGGAGGGGAGAATGTGATGCGTTGAGACTATCGGGAGTCTTGAAGACTAGTAAAAAGCTTGGTTTCACAGAATATTGTGGGAAACTCCTTCAAAACTATGGGAAAATGCATAATTTGCCAGAAATGACGTTGGAAATGACGTCACATGATGACATCATGGGTCATGTGATACATGTAAACAAACAATTGGGAAATAGTATAAAACAGCGGGTCCCACCAATGTTCCATTAGAGGATCAAGTGGTAGTGCTACAGGAAGCATTGTCAGTTGTTAATCTGAAGTCTTGGTCAACTTCACAGGTAAACTAATTTATATTAGAGTAATTAATACAGTTGATATGAAGTAATGCTATTATTAACTAGAAAGTACATCAAGTAATGGGGAATATAATATAAAACTGGGATTAAGAGATCTTATGGCACTCTACTGAGTTAACTGACATTTCTTGAAAATTACATAAAACTGATATCAATGACATTCATGATTACAGGGTTTTTAGTGAGAGTTGAGAATCTATCTGTCTTCACGCAGTTGCTGAGAGAAGTAATAAATAATTGTCACAAGCATTTCTGCAGTTTTGTTGTTCTATTGCGTTAAAAACCATCACACGCCTCACGGGCAGGGCAAAGAACGAGAACCGCGTGACATTACAAAAGTAAGAGTGCAGGCTGGAGAACCATCCTGTCTTAGAAACACATGGAAGGGTCACAGTAAGGCTGAAATTGGGGTTATCTGTGGTCCCAAAAATGGACTCTGGTCCAACCAAAAAATAAAATTTAAAAAATAGAAGAATTTTACACATACCACGCATTTTAGAAATTGATTATTAGAAAAAATCAGTTAAAATTATATGCCGTACGAAATATACACATTACTATCTTTTTAATTTATAAAATAAAAAACACGTCATATCAAATGAGATATTTGAACACAAAGGACACAATGAATTAAAAGTGGAGTTATCGAATAAATTAAGCAACAATAAATGAGTCCGGTTACCTGATAATTAATTAGTTGACATATTGCATTCACTTTGTGATTTTCACTATCATAATTGCGAAACATGTGGATTCCTATTGTAAAAAACATGTTATAGATGTAGAGATAGAGGGATATCCCATTCTCATCTTTGTGGTCCTTTATTTCTGGTCAGTTGCCAGAAAAGTCAAAATTAACTTGGCTTTGATACTGGATCAAATATTACAGAGCCTTTGAAAATGATCATTACAGGTTATTAGTCACAAGTGAGTTAATAAAATTAGTCACAGCAAATCACATCATATGATAATTTGCCTGTTTAAATTAGTTTTTTGTTTTCATCTGTGCCAAATGTTGTTTTCTATGATCACTGTTAATGGATTGTAAGGGGTAAAACCTGTATTTAATTTTATGGCAATGCAAGAAATTGCTAAAATATGTTTGTAATCGTAAAAGGTGTGCACACAATAATTCATATTTACTTACTTTTATTTTGAAAGTCCTAATACTGATTGAGGAAAAAATACAAACAATTCAAATTATACCGAACTTTTAAAGTAAACAAAACACTCTTGATGTTTTCTTGTAAAGTGTCATATTCTCTGACATGATTTAAAATATTGATGAGTTTAAAGATCTTTAATTACAACACAGTAAAACTCTTATTGATTCCACAGGTCTAAATTTAACTAATTTCATCATAACTGACTGATGCCAATGGCATCATTATTTCCCTATTTACAATTATTTTTATGACAAATCTACACAAAGGCATGGAAGGAGTTCAGCATGGACTTTTAACAAGGCAATTATCTTGTTCATTTATTCAAAAAACTCCCATTTATTAGGGCATCAGCCATTGATGGAATTGTAATAACTTTGATAATCCATCCAAGATAAATAAGGGCAATGGAGTTGCCTGCTGCATGATGACTACACATGTGTCAGCTTATGCCACATCACTACTAGTAGTGCCTTATCAGACCATCAGCCTCTGGACTGCTGCCCTTATATGAACAAATTGTGAAGCACATGACCTGTGACAACACTGATAATTGTACCAATTTGATGCTGTCACACACTTCAGCCTCCCCTGACTGACTGACACTAGTGAGGCATGGGGATTGTTTTTTGAAATTTCTGAGTTGGCAAAAGTACATTGAAATAAAAAGAGGGTTGTCTTCCCTTCACAGAACATCTTTGAATATCCATCAGTGGCAGACCTGAGCATTAATTTGCATTATTTTCTCTAAAACCAGTTTACAAAATGATGAGCTTTCTTTGTCACAGTTATCATCAGTTATCACAAGCTTTTACATGATTTTGGAATCACCGAGGATCCAATTAAGCTCCATTTACTAAGACCAAAAAATTCCTCATGCAGATTAGTAAATTTACATGTGTACAAATTGTTACAATTGAAAAATTAATTGTTTGTCATTCTCTAGACTATCTATTTCAGATTAAAACTTTGTATTTTTGAACAAATCCCTAAGTTGAGATTTCTTCCAAATGTAAGTTATTTTCCCTCCTATCTTCACTTGCCATTTATAGCTATGTTATCTTCTGCAATAGGCGTTGTCTAATTTCTAAAACCTTTAGATCTTAGACATCAAAGATTTTCTCATTGAAATTTTTAAATATGATACTTTCAATTTGTTGCAATATGAGAGAATTCAAATATTATTAAACTTTCTCTTAAAAAGTTTTGTCACAAAAGAATTGTAAGGTTAAACATTCTCACAAACACTGATTAACATTGATTTACGTTTGTTTCTCTTTACAATAAATAAAAGAAGATGAAGATACAAAAAGTGACATTCCACCAGAAATTTTATCTTGAAAATATAAAATCTTTTATTACGAAATAATGATTAAATAAAGCATAAAATATAAAGAGTAATATTCTAATTTATTTGTAAATAATGTCCTAGAAATAAATTAAATTAAGGGAGACATTTTGGACAAATAGATAAGATTTTTGCCCATGGCTCTTCAAGGTATTTTGATTGAGTGAAAGACCGAGCAAAATGGGATCAAATTCACGAACAGTAGCTATAGTTTGAGGACCATCTTGTGTTTCTAAGAAAAATTCATTGTTAAATCTTTGAACTCGAATGTTGAAAAATAAAATTGTAAAACAAGGCGCAAAATTTCCAAAAATTAAATGTCACAGTTTAAAGGCAACTTCTTTTGCTTTATCGTGTTTTTCTGTCTGTTTTCACAATTTTTTTTCAACGAAATATCAAGACTAAAAATTACGTGTATTTATTTCCCATCAATGACATATTTTCTTGTAAAACAACCGTTTCACTCCCTTAACAAACGTTTTCTTACACATCAAGTTGCCATGCGTCTGTTACGTCACATGACGTCATAATGACGTTCTATTGTTACATTTTCGTCCCTTATTGTCGCTGAAAGATCAAAGACGTTCAACATCTTGTGATTTACTGTAAATTAAGGAGCCCGAAGGCCGCACTGTATTAATTAGAATGTATCTTATAACATCCTAGTAGGGCTCTTATTTGTGCACAATAAGTCAGCAAATAAGAAGACAGATATCAAGTTTAGTATTATGCGGCCCTTTATCAAACCCAGTTAAACAAGTAGACATTGGGTTTTAGTTATTCCTACTTTATTTGCCTCTTCTGATTCATTGTAGTCCCACCAGGACGACTATGGGAGCTTCTGCATGAGCCTTTTGGTCGTAGAACTGCCAACAGAGTCAAGTCCAAGACCTTCAGATCTCAAACAATGACTGCATTTTACATATTTACATAAGTTGAGACATCTAAATTTATTTAGTGTGTAGCCTTTGTTTGCTTTCGTCGCATATGCGTTTTTCTTCGTTCTTATTGGTCAAGGATCAAGCAATTCACTTTTTTGTCACACAAAATTTTCCTTATGCAAGAGTGATGTTTTAAGCGTGTTGTCGTTTGCATACCTGTGTATGTATTCAAGATACATGCAGATACTAAAATATTCGAGCATGAAGGCCACAGTACTCAAAATAGTTAGATCAATCAGACATTTTCCACAGTGGGAAAAAAGTATAAGGGACGAAAGCAAACACAGGCTACATGTCTATTACCAATGTTTTTAGACATTTGTTGAAATTGCAATTAGAATGTTAAACGTTGTAGAAATTTCAGTCATCCATGGACTTAATTGATGTAGTATCACTTTCACCAGATCTGGATCTGGATGAGCTTAACACTTGCAGCACGTTTTCATAAACTGTTAAGAGTGGTTTATTACCTAACGCTACCATCGGCTCCTTTCATAAACTTAATATACATCCATAATGCAACAAAATGTAGCGTTATGTTGGTTTATTACATAACACTACCAGACCAGTGTTCTGTAATAAACCAACATGCAACATTTAAACCTTGTTGTTGCGTTAAAGGATGGACGTTAAGTTAATGAAAACGAGCTGTTAATTTGAACTACCAACCTCGTTCTCCGATAATGGCTGAAATCAGATACAAATTAAAAATTTAAATATCAGCAGATCCAGAAAAACTCTTTGTCTTTCTAAAGCATAAACAAAGTTTTGGTGACAGATGTACAAAATGTTATCTATATTTTGTAATAAAACGTTTGAATAATCAGAAACACTCACAATTGTAATGTAATTGTGAAGATAATGATATAAAGATAATAGTGAAAAAACAACAACAATAATATCGATAAAAATTTATTTCAACTATAATATACAACTGATCCACATTAACTCTCAGTTTTTGTGGCAGAGTATAAAAGAATCATGAATTAACAATAGTATATTTAATTTAAATAATGAATAATTTTAAGCTTCAAGGTGAATAGTTAATTATACATAAAAACATAGTATTTAGCAGCTCATAATGATTTGATTTCTACTTGAGGGATGAGGGAACTACAGTTGGTACACTGACTTCACAAACATCATTATCTGCCAAGATAAAGGCAAGAAATGACAAGCCTTCTTCTTTTAATTGGCTTCATTTCTCCAAGCAAGTCCTACAATCAAAGAGTTCAATGCTGCAATTAGTTATTTAATTTGTTGCAACATAAAAATGTTGCATCAGCAACCACTATATTTGATCATTTATTCTTAATGTTGAGACTTATGGGCAAAATTCCCATGTGATTTTCTCCAATTAAAGTGAACTCAGCCACTATGGTCAAAGCAAGAGTAACCACAGGGTCAACAATTGTAGGGGACAATATAATCAGTGTAATTAAGAGTGAGGGGTTAATTGTTTTGATTCTTAAAAATCTAAAGGAACGTACACTGCCCTACTGGTGTGATCATCATCAAAGTGTCAAATGTTGCTGTACAGAATAAAACAAAGCCTTTCTTTGCATGAATTGGTGAGCTCACTTGATCATCCTTGTGGTAAGGAAATGTTGAATTTATTGAGCAGAATGATTTCAATAAAATCCCCTTGTGAAAATTATCAATTAAAGTCAACTGTTGCTAATTTTAGGACAGGTTCACAGTGCCAGACTTTATTTTACAAATAATAAAAATGAACCCTACTTTTGCACTAAAATGTCATTTTCATTTTCTACATCCACACTTTGAGCATAAATGCACAGGCACAAAGATTATACCAGTGTTTTTTTTTCTTTGCTCAAAGCTTTCCATTGGTTGTTGCTAAATGTAGTGCTAAGGCATACACAACATCCTGCTTGTAACTTTCATTTTGCAATTATTGTAAATTCAGCAAAACCTTATATTTTTGATTACTGCTGTTTTACATGACATGAAAGACAACCAGAGTGGAAGCATTCATCAGTGCAGATTAATTACAAACTTCTTAATGACAGTTGATGTCTTTTTGTTGGATTGTATGACAGTTTCATTTACTATTAATTAAAACTTAGAAAGAAACAACAAACTGCAGAAGACAGGTTACAGCAGGTTTGATGCTTTTTCCAAACATTAATAATTATGTTGAAATGACAAGGAAACAAGTTTTTTTGTTAATTAAAAAGTGTAGCTTGATTTTGAAATTATACTTTGTTTTACATTTATATACAGGTAGTAGGTACAGACAAAAAATTTGAAAGTGAATAATGTTTTGAGACCAATAGCAGTGAGACGTTTCTATTACTAAACCAACAAAAACAGTGCATATTTCTACATTTACTGAACAATTTGTATTGTTTTTTAAATCTGAAGCCTTGTCTTTAAAGGCATTTTTGACGAATGTTTCTTTTTTCATCTAAAGTCCGCAGAGTATGAAATACCAGATTAAGGCTCTTCATTTTTGAGAACAATGGGCGCTTTTGTCTGAGTCAAAGGCACAGCATGGAATTCCATTGACGCAAATGAAATCCATTTCAGGAGATGGTTTTTAATAACAATGTACTAATTTTCTTTACTTTCGTTCAAAGTGTGTAATTTTGTGTCAAGTGTCGGTAGATGCCAATATTATGTAGATTCTACATTTAAACTTTACTCATTGATAACCAAACGAGCACTTGATTTGGTTTTTACATACACTACAAATGAAAATGGCCTTCGTCATGTTGAAACATCCTGTAGTTTCTTCAATTCATTATCTTCTCACAAGTCTGTAAATTATGAAACGAATATTTCCTTTGTTTACTTCTCGTTTCAAAAGACTTTTCAAATTATGAGTTAATGACAAACGAAAAGTGCATCAGGGGGGTCTTTAACGAAAGTGACAAACAGCTTGTTTTGTGTGAACAAACAACATTTCTGATGTCACAAAGTAAAATCAACAGTTGGACCTACTCTTTGGGAGGAATAACTGTTCCATGAACAAGACCCACACCAGGTGATTTTAATGGCTTAAACTCCCACAGTTACTGAACTTTACTAGAATTTTTCACCTCCAAAGGTGACATGCCTGTGAGGGGGAAACTAAATTTCACCCATTTTCGCCCAAAATTTGGGAAAAAATGCATGAAAATGGAAACATCGACCTGGGGGGGGGGGCGCGCAAATTCGCCAGTGCAAAATGAATTGTTAGTTCCACACTGTGTTAGTGACCCTGCTGTGAGTTGTGTAATATTTGTAATGAATAATGACACTGTGTAATTCGTGTAATTTGCAGTCAACACAATTTATACACAAATTACTGATTGTTGCGCTTCTGTCCGACACAAAATTACACAAAATTACCAGAATTTGGTCCAAAACTTTGATGAATATTTCCCGTTGTTAATTTGTTTGACGTGAACAATAGTGACAAATGAGTGCAAATAGGTCATTAATGTGAGATAATAACAAAGCAAAATGAGACAAAATGAATTATAAACATGAAATAAATAAAATAAATAGTGGTGAAGGGATTTATGGGGGTCAAAATCTAAGTAATTATGAGGATGGAATTACTTTTTTGGACACACAGTTGAACAAAGATAAGAATGCCCGCTTAAAGAGGAAAAAGCGGACGTCCTCGAACTGCCTGGGTTCGAGTCCCCCTGCCGTCCTCGGCGATCATGCGGGATGGCTGCAAAGCGAACCCGCCGAAAACACGCTCATACAGTGCACATCCCTGTAGGGTGAATTGGGAAGATCAGGGAACACCAAATAAATAAATAAATAAAATAAAATAAGTAAGTAAGAAATAAGATTTAAAAAATTGGCGAAAAAGACAAGAAACGTACACACACAAAACACTTATTTTACCTGTGTTAGCTCAGTAAATGCATCGTACTTTGTGAACACAAAAAAGTTGAGTATTATAAAACTCTTACTCTGTCAACTAAAAATTGTTGTGAAGATTAATAAATCTCAAAGGCTTGAACTAAAATTATATAAATCTTCTGACAGCATAGGGCCCCATGCTCTCTCCCTCATAGCGGTATTTTCTTCGTATTGTCAAGTCTGCAGGAAAACCTTGGTGAAAACTACATTTTCTTCACTTGGAACATCCCATTGGCGGATCTAGGGGGGCGCAGGAGGCGCGCCCCCCCGCCCTCCCTACATGCTGGGCGCCCCCCCCCGTAAGGGAAATCCTGGATCCGCCAATGCATCCAACTATTTTCTTTATTCATTTTCGCCTGGACCAAAAAAAAAAAAGAAAAGAAAATATTGCCCCTGGCAGAAGAAAACATCAAAAATATTTTCTTTTTTATTGAGTTACATTTATGTAACCCGTATTGTAATCCAGTCTTTTAATGATTATTACACTCCCTTACAGACGTCAAGTTGCCATGCGTCTGTTACGTCACATGACGTCATAATAACGTTCTATTGTTACATACGTCACTAATTGGCGGTCAAAGATCAAAGACATAAAACATTGAGGTGCTTTGCAGGTAGATAAGTCTGAAGGCCAAATTATCTTAAGAAGCAGCATCTTATTTGTCGCACAATTAATCACCAAATAAGGCTTGTTCAGGTTGTTTAATTGGCAACAGATCACATGTCACCAGATTCGTTTTAAGTTCTCGTGAAAATTTTGTCCTTTCGACCTTTTGCCATTAAATTACAAAGCTACAGCCAAACTGACATGATTGAATTTAAACGTATCCTATTCATTGCCATATTCCTTCTGAATTAGAAATGATAGTTGAGTTTGAATAGAAACTGTTTAAATAAATTCTTGATTCTGCACTAATCTACCAGTGAGATGCCCCAACACTCCAGACTTTTCTGCATGAACTTCACAAAGAACCTGTACTGTACCACCTGTTGGTACCTGGGAATTTTAGTTCTTCTTGATTTACCCTCAAAGGATTTTCTTGTTATAAATGCACACACATTGATTTTTCAAGCACAATTGTGTTATGCAATTGAAAGTTTTTCAGTGCAAAGAAAGTTTGTTATACATTCTCTATTTGGCTTGTTATAATATGACAATCACTATGTAAGTGAGTACTGCATGAGTATAAACTTCTTAACTTCAAAAACTTTCTAACTAAATATTAAAACACTTGCTATTTAATCAAAAGAATTGTACTTTTAATAAGTGCTGCTTGATAAAAAATTAAAAGGAATAAGGATTAACAGGTTTAATGTAATTATAGCAATTCTTGATTAATAAATCTAATGGCTTTTTTGTTAAATAAAAAAAACCTTTCACCCTGTCAATTAAAAATTGTTGTAAAGATTAATAAGTGCACACAAGTTAACTTATGCAGGATAACGCTTATAACAAAGAACTTGAAAAAAGTTGCATAAAAGTGATACAATTTTACTAGGTGGCTTTATACTTCTTAATTATACTGAGGTGCACTGAAATGGGAAATATTCTTTTTGAAGGTTCATAATAGAATACAATAGAACAGACCTTGACAAAGCACCTTTTCCCTCAGAGCCAAAGACGGTTTGAATAATTTTGTGCATTTTATTATTATTTGAATTTGCCTAAAAGAAAAATAGATGCCAAAATATTGCTATTATTTTCCTGTACAAAAGTAAACAGAGATAAGTATCACAAAAACCAACGACAATATGTTGCTAATAAAACAATATTATGACATAAAAATATGTTGTTGCCAATTTGGTAACAGATAACATTTAAGCTTTAAAGAATTATTTCAAGGTTCACTGGAGACTTGTAGTACTAGTCTTGTCTGCCAAATATATTGCTTTGTATTCTAAAAATTATGATGCGTATCAATATCAATTGAAAACAGTTTGTAAATAATATGAATATCATATCATTGCTGTGCCTTATGGCAAATTGACAACTTGTCTGACAAAACTGAGCTATCTGATAAGATACAATAATTGAGATACAATGATTGAATAAAAATTGATTAAATACACAACACCTGAGATTAAACTTGTTTGAACCTTGAATTTATGAAACTCAAATAAAAAAATCACCCTGGATAGAATTATTTTTACTTCACTGGGAAATTACAGACAGAAATAATATAAATTCATCAAATAAAAATAAAAATCACAAAAGGGTGCAGACCAGACATAATATAATAACTTTATGTGGGTGTCAAAATTGGTGTGTAATTAAGGGATATAGTCAAAGTGAAGTGGGTTAATGTTAGGGCTGTAACTGCCCATTAAAACCATTATTACTGAATTATTTGATTTTAATTGATAGGACCAGCAGAACAACAAAAAAGTTCTCAATAAAATCCATGGTTAAAGTGGATTCCCTGAAAGCTGCCTGTTGCAGTTCTTTGTTTTCATTGACCGCTGTCTTGTGCATGAACACTGATGCATCAAACTACCTCCATATTACAAAATATTAGTAATTATGCAGGCAAATAAGGGCTTCCTTTATTACAACAAGATGTTGGATGTCATTGGGGAGTTTTCCATCTCTGCAAACACAGGTTCAACCTCTTTCCTTTTGAAGATGCTGAATCTTTTTAAATTTAATTTTCAGGAAATGGGTCAATTGCATCTTGCTTTTGGAGTTTAATAATATATCATTCTAGACACAAAAAACTAGATTATCTTTAATTTAATACAGGTTATCTGGAGTTTATCCAACACCTTTATTACACAGTTAATGTGTTACACCCTACAATTTCAATATGTGATAATTTATAAGATAAATAAACACAACTGTCTCAATTTGGACTGTAGTCAAAATTACCATTTAAAATCAAATTTTCATATTGAATTTACAGGTGATGTTTCATAATACTAAACCAATGTAAAAGGAAGGACTTGTGATTTATTTGTCGGTCAAAGATCAAAGGGAAACAATTACAGGTGAATTATTGGAAATGAAACACCTTTATGTAACTAATTAGTTGAGAGGAAATCTCTTGACATCCCGTCGGTACCTCTTGAAACTCCACCGTTTAATCAACCGGGGGTAATTGGTCCTTCCTCGGAAACATCAAGCCAGATCACTTGATCTCTCCAAAAACCTGTACCTAATCTGATTTTAAGAGAATTCTATTTCTAGGTTTAAAATGGAATGAACATTAAATCAAATGTATTACAGTAAATTTAACATCTCTAATAAAATATTATGTTATTAAGCATTGTTTAGTCTTTTATTTATTCACTTTTGCTTTCAGAAATAAAACCACAAAGCAGAAATGTCTGCAGCTCCTGAAATTTTAATCATTTTCTGTTAATATCTATTTTAGGAGTTTAATATGATGCGCAAACAGAAATGAAGACCATTTCAAAAGCCAGACAGGTTAGAACTACGCATTACCTAATTTAACCAAATTTAGTTTGACTCGCCTAATTAAAATGTGAGTGACGAACAAATTGGGGCTGATAAGTCTATTTGTAAGATTGCCAGTTATTCGGTTATTGAGCAGTTCAATAAGGCTGAAGATTGTCATTACCTCCTGACAACCTGATGTTATTGATGGGTTTTTGGCGTAACCAGCTCAAGACACGTGTTTGGGTTGAAATCCAGTGCAGAACAACTAATACCTTACGGAACAATGGGGTTCTAAGTTTAAATTTTTAATTTTTCAACTTTTAAATTTAAAAGATTTAAATAAAAATAAATGTTCTTCATTGTATTTTCAGAATTAATGCAAAATAAATGTAAGTATAGGTTATGATTGCCTTAACACATTGCAAAGTGATTGTCTGTAAACACATTTCTATGATATCAAACGAATAAATAATCATACTACTAACAAATTTAAGAGGTGAAAGTGTCAAGTTCCTGATGGGGGGGTCAGTATGCAGGATGACCTGCCAGCCAATGAGGTGGCCTGCCCACTGCCAGACATAAATTATGTTAATGAGCTGCCATCCCAT
>JBCAUI010508173.1:0-12757 GCA_038406195.1 Haplosyllis anthogorgicola | reverse complement strand
AAATGTCTCATTGCAATTCGACTGAGTGAGACATTTAGCAAATTGCTTAAATTAGCAACAGAAACACTGCATTACGCTAAAATTAATTCCATGATAAACCCGTCCATTTTGTTTACAGAATGGAATCGTACACAGAGATCTGAAGCTAGAAAACGTGTTCATAGACAGCAGAGGAAATGCTAAGGTACGTCTTGTAATCGGATTTAATATAAATAATTAAGTTTAACACGAAATTGTAAAGATTGAACATCCAATATGTAAGATGTATGGAAACCAGGTTTGGGAAAGTAGAGATTTTTCCAACAAGTACTGTAAAACCCCCCATAATTTTCAGATTTGCATAAAATGTAAACACGGAAGTAATATTATTAAGTGTGAATGTATGTTTCTTGGTGTTGTAGATAGGAGACTTTGGTTTAGCCAATGTATTCAGTAATGAAGCGATGCTGCACACTTTCTGCGGAAGTCCACTGTATGCGTCACCGGAGATTGTTAACGGTCTTCCATACATTGGTCCAGAGGTAAATCTACGTTTGTTTTATACAATCATATTTCGTTTCTAATGCAATGTACTTTCGAGTTGCATCGGACATTAGCTAAAATTGGTTACATTTAAACAAGCAGCTATGATCCCGAGTCAAGTTAGAAAGTTAAGTAACGTCATGTAGTAATTACAAGCATCAGAAAAGCATTGCTTTTAACTTATAACGTTTGCTGTATTTAGGTTGACTGTTGGAGTTTAGGGGTGCTTTTATACACACTTGTCTATGGTGCTATGCCTTTCGACAGTAAAGACTTCAAGAAGTTACGCAAACAGATATCAGAGGGAAATTATTTTGAACCAGCACAGCAGTCAGGTGAGCAATTAGCCTTACGCACACTTTCTTTTCCCAATCTTGCGGAAATTAAAATAGGAAAGTTTTTATTGTTCAACTTTACATTTACAATTCGTGCAAATAAAATTGGATTCGATGGGTAACAAACACAAAAATGAAATACTTACAATTAAAAACGAGACTAACAAAATTATTATTTTTGCAAACAGAAGCTGCAGGTTTAATACGTCATCTATTAATGGTAAACCCGACAAAACGGGCGACAATAGCTGACATTTGTGCACATTGGTGGGTCAACTGGGGGTATGAAAGTAGCCCTTTTGATGCCATTCAACGTGGTCGTCCAATTGACCTGAAAAACTTGCAGAAATCACTCTCACTGAACAGTTCCACTGAAAGTGACAGCGATCAAACCGAACAGGAAAACAAGCAAAAGTAAGTTAATGTATTTAGTTTACACATGGCCGAAGGATATACATGTATTTTCTGCTGACAGAGCAAAATGTTTTTACCAATTGTCGACATTTAATATGTGTTATTTGGTAATATTTTTAGGTCGTCCAAGAAGCCACTTAAGAGTATATTGAAGAATTCAAAAGAAAAAGGCCACCACAAGAGAAAGAAGGATACTGAGCCAGTCTTTTGGTCAAAAAGTTACGAAAGGAACAAGCATGGAAAAGAGGCCATTGCACTCGCCAATAAGGTTGTGGGACAGACCTTTGTCGAGGTTGTTAGTGATCGACAGTCAACTCCAGTTACACCCCCTAGTGGTAGGGAAAGAAAACATTCAGAATCATCTAGTCTTGACAGATCTCCCGTTGACACTGCATTTGATTCGAGTAAAAAACCGAAGAAGGGAATTCTGAAGAAAAAATACGTCGGTGCTGACAGCGGATGTGTTTTAGATGATATTAATATCTCAGAGTACTTTACAAGTGACAAAAATGACAAACTACGAAGAACTAAAAGTGCCAAAGCATCATCGAGTAGCACCTCTAGTAGTCGTGAGAACCCAGATAAAGCGCGAGGTATGTCAAGCATTGAAGGTGGCTTCGGAAGTATAGATCTGAATAAAACAAGTTCTGCTGACAATGTAAGTGTTAGAACTATGTCCACTTGTATGTCTGATGAAAGTGACAGAAGTCAAAGTAAAACGAAAGCCAGAAGTCAAAAAACTAGTAAATCAGGTAGTGGTCACAGCTTATCAAAATCGCCAGATTCACCGCACCGCAGTAGTATCCATGACACTGCCAAGGAACGTCAAAAAAGCAGTGATAGTATTACCAATAAATCTCCAGTCAGTGGTGGTAGCAAAGGGAACAAGAATTCTTCCACTCCAGTAAGCCGCAAAATTAAGGGTATTCTAAAGCGAAATGGAAAATTCTCATCTTCGTCATCGTCTTCAGATAGAGATTCATCATGGCGACACAGCTTTGGAAGCCAAAGTTCGAACTCTTCAGGAGATCTCTTGGACTTTTCTTACGACAGCACAGATGGGGACAGTGTTTTGTCTGCGAGTCTGCCACGACCAGCATGGCATACCCCAGCCTTTAACCAGCTCGTGCCAGAGGATGAGGGATACACTGATGTTGCGGAGCTTTCTGTGTACCATGCTGACAGTGGACGCGGTGATTCTCTGTACAGCCAAGATAACAGTGACGACATCATGAACAAGATGAACATGTTAGATGAAACTTACTATGAGGAGGGAATACATAGAAGTGCTGTGTCAGCTGATCTCTTCAATCCCAATGAAGCCCAGGCAGTTTACAAACAGGCACTTGCGATTTGTAACAAAATCAGCTAAACTTGAAAGTTTTTATGTAGTTCTACATATGCATTATTGAGTTGTATTCCTGTGCACGTCAAACTTACTTTGATCATTATGCTCGTTTTATGTGCAGAATTTGATGCCTTCCTTCTGAGTATCAGTTGGAACTTCGTGCAATGCAATTTTAATCATGTGGTGCCTTAAATATACATGTAGCATTCTACAATTAGTTTTGCAAAACATATAATTATTTGTGATGCCAAAGTATGTGCTTACTAAGGTGGTAAATTACTGAGAAATAAGTGTCACTGCATTTGAAAGTATGTTTAAATTTTCCCCAGTTCGATGTGTTATTAAAAGTAAACAGTCACAATTGATGGTTACAGGGTAAACTAAACACCAATAATTAATTAGTACCGAAGCATTACTTTTTCATGTTTTCTGTGTGCCAATATAGTGATTTATTCATTTTGATGGAGTTTGTACGTATTTCAGAGGACTTTCATGGTATATATCTGTATACTGCACAGCTATTAAGTGGAACATTGTCAGTGTAATAACTATACTGAATGTATGTACAGTACACTATTAACGAAACGTGATGATTCTGGCTGTTCGTTGGAGGGTTTACTTGAGTTGATACCAGTAAAAAAACTACTTAGTCTGTGTAATTGGCAATTGAAATTATAATCATAAATATTCATACAGTGTGCAAAATATTACAGTGAGCGTTCTGCTGAATCAGCGAAACTTGAAAGCAAATCCTCTAGGTAACCTGTTTCCAATGTGTTATTTCTTTGGGAAAAACTACAAGAATTAGAGCTTATACAGTTATTGTAGCTATACATAATTTGATACAAACGATAAAAATTATATGTAGTTAAGTGGTGTCTGCTGTGTTTGTCCTAGTCGCAACAACGGTTTGCTTTGAAAGATGAATCTGATCGAAGAGTTATCATTGTTTTTACGTATGTATTGGTATCTTTGGACGTTATTATTTATTCCTTCTGTTTACACTCTGTTAACAAGCAGACAAGCTGCCATTGCAACATGACAGTGAGTAACATTGTTCCGTAAAGGCTGTTAGATTTTACGTCATTCTGATTTCCGCATTATTCAGTTTTAAGCTTTATGATTTAAGTATTTAACCCTGTAAAGTAAACATGGCTGCCGGATAATATGCACTGCTTGTAATCCTCATTTGAAATTTCTCTAACGAGTTGGAAAAAATTGATGGCATTTTATCGACTCGTTCTGTTCTTCATTGTTTTCATTTTTTGTCAACACCAACGATACAATATTGTTAGTGTGCTATAAAAATAATCAAATATAAAAAAAAGGTTGTCAAAGTTGGGAGCAAAATGACTTGAATGAAAGTCGCCTTTCATTTTAATCTTACAGAGACTCTGATATCGTTTGTTAGTAGTTCAGACTTAAGCTTCCTGTATTCATCATCATTACCATTACCATAATTATCATCGTACTCCATGTGTATGCATCATACTTCAAATGTGATAACATGTTTTGAAGAATATAAAAAAATATAAAAAGAAAAAACCCCAAATGCTTTATTGTTTTATTTTGATTTCATACCATACACAGCATACAATTAAATGAGCAAGACTGCATAAACGAAGTGTATTTTAATGATAATATTTAGCATATTTTGTAAACAATGGTGACATTTTTTTTTTCTAATTTTCTTACCGCGCCTACATCGCCTCTGCATTTCTTGCTAATATTTTTCACAGGGTGGTGGGGGCATTTAGTCTGCTCTTGCACCCTCTACAACTCAATTATTTTTAAATTTTTCGTATTTAATTTCCATCATCATTTCTTTCTAAAGGCAAAAATTGCCGCCCCTAATACCGCGCCGAAAATTAGAAAGAAACGTCACCAATTTAAATTGAGGCAGATTTGTTTATGCAAATTCACGCTGTGCTATTGTTCGTAAGAAAAAACAAGATATCGCTCATTCCTCCGATCTATCAGATCTGTAATCCATGGAATTCCATTTTTTTTCTATTGGAGAATTAGCTTTTGGTATCAACGTTGGCATCAAAATAAACTGTTCTTAGGTTACTCTGCGCTTTGATGATTACCGGTACATTCATGCTGGGTTTTTGCTCTTGGCACCAGATTAAAGCGCGTTTAGGAAGCTCTGCTTGTGTAGTGTTTAATATAGCGGAGAATATTAACCAATCAGAACTGAGCATAACAGGCAGTCCTTTCCTATTTCCGGTGTCCATAGCAGGAGCCGATTTTGAAGCTTTTGGATCGATATTTTATCAAAGAAAGCTTCCAGGGAAGATCTACTCGAGTGTAAACATATTGATTACCTTCTATTCAGGCTTTTCATTCGCTGCAACGAGCTGATAAAAAATGGATAAGGCAGCACAGGTGATAAAACTTTGTATAAAGTTTGTAAAGTTTTTCAAACTTCGTCGCACCCACTTGTTGACAATAATTTGACAGCTGTCAAAACCTTGCAAAAATAAATTGTTCTTAATAGTCGTTAAAGTAGTCTAATAATAAATTGAAAGTAATATGTTTATTGGATGGTAAAGTATCATTATGACTACTAATTATCAAGCGGTTAAGGTAAGAACCACAAGTTTATGACTCATCAGTGATCTCACTCTACTTGTCAACATAAATTTAACAGTTGGGTCACATCTAATGGTCTATGTAACGTTAATTTCTTATGATTAGAGCGAGGGCATGCAATAGTATTCAGCAGTGGATCCAATTTTAGGGAATTGTCGCGTTCAGTAATGCATGTAGTGTTTCGCATGCTTCCTTAAAATTGAAATGTACCGGCCCCGTGGTTCGATGTCGTTCATGTAAGGATTGATTAACGTATCCTCACGCTTGTTATTTTAGGTTGTCACTAACGTCAACTTTGACGTCCTGAAGGAGCCCAGGGGATTTATTAAACTCATCGAATTTGTAAGTATCTTATCAGAATTTTTTGCTCATTGGGCATAATTGTGAAGGAGCCCATTGAATCATGAATTGTCTGTCGTCCGTCGTCATTGTTGACATTGCCATGGTCTGTGCACACTCATCCTGAGCACACTATTGATCACAGACATACATATTCACCTGTCACCCCTCTAAAAGCGTAGCAAAAACTTGCCGTGACCATTATTCTCAAATTGACTGCCATATTTGTATTTTCTTTGATCCTTGCTCCTAGACATGCATTTGATGGTAGTTTGCAGTATTATGCATCAATTGGACCCTTTTTATGTCTTGTAAAAATGATATTGATGCCATCTGTATTTCCAGGTGTATTTCTTTGTATCCACGTGATATGTGACTTAGATTGTCTTAATTTTTTGATAATGGCAAATGAGCTCAGGTACATCTGGACCTGTTTTATTGTGGCAAACATAATTCCATGATAAACATGACGAGAATAAAGGAACTGATGAGATAGAAGATGCCTCGAACCGCTTTAAACATTTGATAGTTGCAAATTTTCCGGATCCAGTAAGCCTTAATGGTTTATCAAATCGCACTGTTATTGAGTCATCTCTCGTAGGTCAGCACTAATTACACAAAATTTTTCAAGCAGTGGTGAGTAGACAATTGGATCCTGACCGAGCCGCTTGGCCGAAAGTGCCACGGAGGTAAAACGCACATTAAACAATTTTGTCTCGAACATTTTGTCGCATATTCGGAATATTCGCAGAAGAACTTCATACATGTAATTGTCTCAGATTTTATTGTCCATTGTCCATGAATTTCCCATTTCTACATGTCACTTCACGTAATTTTGCATAAATATCAAAGATATTTTGAATAACACCAAGTTATCCACTTATCCTCAGGATAAATTCAAAATTCTGTCAAAAGGCAGCCTCCAATAATGTGAATCTGCTGCACTGTTCGATGGCGGAAAATTATAAAAAAAAAGCTGTTCCACTTGTGATAAATTAGCACATAGCGGTGATAGTTACGATAATTCGCAACAATGTAAGTTTTCAGGGCAATCCACGATAGTTCTAACTTTTAACTTTGCAATTCCAGGTACAAATATTGAAATATGTTTCGCCCAACTTACTCGCGAATATTTTGACAATCTGCTCGAATCAGTGCATTTAACGGCGTTGTCACCGGTCAAGTGAAAGTCAGGGAAGAAATAATTTTCTCTATATCGCGGAACTATGTTCTCAGGCAGGGAATTTTGATCGCGGTCAGGGAGAAGTCGGGGAATTTCGATTTGGTTATAATGAATACTTGTCATTTTTGATATCTTATAGCTTAAAATTTTGTAGCTTTGCCTCACTTGGCATCATTTCTGCTCTTTGATAACATATTTTTCTTACTACACTTTATAACAAATGTGTAAATGCGCGTGGGTATGCTTGCAAGTGTGAAAAGCTACACAGACAGCAAATTAATTGCAAGAGTCTTAACACTGTGAGATGTGAAATGTCTCATGCTACCATGTTACCATAAGTGGTCCTAATACCTGAATTCCTATTTAAAAGATGTTATGGATTTAATAGAAAGCCATCAAAATTTGCCTGCAGCATCTGTTGCCTGCAACATGGTTGTTCATGCCTTTCAAATGTTCAAGTGTCCGATTGCTCAGGTAAAAGTAGGCAGAAAGTCCGGGAATTTTGTACTGATTGAAGAGTGGCAACCCTGTTTAATTGTTTAGCGTTAGTTGTAAAATATCTTCCAGAGAGTGAGATTAATTATTCCGTGCTGCGTGTTCATGTCAGTAATTAGCCTTATTAAAGATAAATAAAGCTTGATTACAAGTTTTCTGCAATGTAATTGCTATTTTGCAGAGACGAAACGGTAAAGCAAAAAAACGATGTGCTTAATTTTGAACACTTGCTAATTGGGAAATTAATTTTATACTTGTAGCAGGAATGCTTTATTGTAATAATCTGAGGCAGAACACTTACAGTTAAAAACATCATTTTGCACAGTTCTGACTTCTTTTAAGATATGGTCAATTCGTGCAAGAAGTTGTTGAGAAATCTCTAGTTACTGAATTCAAGAATTTCTTCTTCATTTTACAACATTTAAATAATACACCAACAAGTAGTAATGTATCTTTACAGAGAAAACATGTTTCTTTAAGCAAGTAGGCTTTTAAAAATCTCCCACAGACTGTTGTATAACTTTAGTTTCTCCGGCCCAGGAGAGAATTGTTGCCCTAACATAACACTGCGCCCATTAATGGTAATCGATGTTCATCCCATGCTGTTACTCAACGTAAGAGACTCCACAGGTCCTGGTCTACCAGACTCTCACGTTTGCTGCTCCTACTCATCCTGTCAATAACACTTACTCTTTACATTCACTGTATTGGTCTTTCACGCTTACAAAATAGCTTGTAAACTTCAAAGAAATCCTGCCGGCGGCGAGTATTAGATAAGTTACAGCGTTGTATCATGAAATGTATACATCACGGGTCTCTGTTTTATTGTCATCTAAAAAGAATCTTTGTTTCTGATCAATTGAAGCAGGTCATTGTACTGTATCTAGAGATTCTGGAACAGATGCGAATGTTGAATCTTGTTTAACTAATTGTGGTAAGGCTGGCTGGTCTGGAATTTAAGATATCAGAGTTTTCCTTGTAGGACAACTGCATAATTCAGGCTGAGGCAAATTGACACGCGTTTTGAGAACGATTGTTATTTTAGTTTGCATTGCACGATTTGGTGGGAAAATGAAGGCCACCACGTTTCAGTTGTGTTTCAGCTACAAATCTTGCTTAATGTCGCACATGCGAAACATGCAATCTTGTTAATGTCACAGTAACCATGGTCCTTGGACATGACCAGACTTCCGAACGAATACACTGGCTTTCATACAGCTGATTTTTAATATTTAAGTGAATAACCTTTTACATGCGGCGAATGTACAATAGATTCAAAGGCTGTTTGACATTAGATTATAAATCGGTTACTGAAGCGTAAATTTTCTCGAGCATCGAATTACTCGTGACCATGATTGTTACTAATGTTATATTTAAAGTCATTTGCATGGTGAGTACATTTATACTAAACTTAAATTGTTAAGTGCAGTTTTATTGCAGTTTCAAATTCAATTGTTATTTTGTCTATAAAATGTCAGAATCGTGATGATGAATATGGGAAGTGAAAGTGATACACGTTTCAAATAGCAGGAAAGTTAGATTGTTTCTTTATGTAAAGGAAGTACTTGGGACACAATTATTGCTGAATGTCACGTAACTGATTATTAATGTATTGTCTTTGTTCATGATCATCTGATTAATGAAATGAAATGATAACACTTTGTCCGACCGATGACATTTCACAATGTTTTAGATGCCATAGGTATAAATTAATGCATTAATAGTTGATAGATCTAGACATTTAATGATAATGTAGGGGTTCAGTAAGGATTGGGGGATGTGGGGGGGGGGGAGGGAGGGGGGTTGAACGTGCAGCACAGTCATATCCGTTTCGAAAATGTTTCTTTGGTTTTACTAAAAGGAAGACAATTGTCTCATTGAAAAAATAGTTTGCAGTGTACCAATAGCATAAATGCACAATTGCCTTTTATATGTCACATAAGTATAAAGAAAATGTCTCATTGTAGTTCGTCTGAGTGAGACATTTAGAACATTGTCAAAATTACGAAGTGAAACCTTGCAATGTATTGCCAACGAAACTGGATTTGAAACAATGTTTTGTTAGTATCCTTACAAGTGCAGACAATTGTAGACGTCTGCTCCACAAAACAATGCGACAAGATGAGAATCCGTATGATTTCTCTTGTTTCATACTGCGTTGTTGCGGAGATCTTTTCCGAAATCAAAGGATTAATGTTTCTGTGTGATGTGCATGTCTACCTGATTAAAGTACTAACTCAATTATAACTGTACCTTTGATACTAGAGTATCAAAGGTACAGTTATAGGCCTAATTGAGTTAGTACTTTAATCAGGTAGACATGCACATGACCGAATCCCTGCATTGCCGTTTTGTAATGTTCGTTAGTTTCGCAAATTTCAAGCACAACCTTCCAGGAAATTTCACTTGTTCCTGCCAGACAGTACAACAATACTAGATTATTAATCTATAGACTAAAACATTCTAAAAAGTCTTGTATATTATTACTTTTTAGAGTATATTATACAAGACTTTATAGAGTGTTTTAGTCTATTTATCTCTTATTGTTGTTGTCAAGCCATGCCACCTGGCTAACTTTCTAATCTTAACTCAGAAGAATGGGATTCTTTATTGTCGAGTATTGTTGTTGTATACACTGGTAATTTTTTGTGAATTAGCTTGAAACCTGATTTTTATTCGAGTAGAACTGATAATGAAAGGTTACAATATTCTTAAATAAGTATTACACTTTGTACAAAAATGGAAATTGAGTTTACAATGTCCTTTAAGCGTATATAAGTGATCTCAAAGATGCTACCTGTAAAAGGCCCGAATAGTAATGTTTGCAACTAGAATCTTGAGGCATTGTCACAAGCTAATCGAGTGAAGCACATAACATGGTGTGACATTAGGTAATTCATTACAGCATGATGACTATGGTTTGTGATTAGCTGATTCAAGTCGTTGATTTAGTGAAGCTGCAAGTTAGTAAAACCTTCACCCGATTCACAGGTAACCTCAGAGAGAACCTTGCTACAAGAAACCTGACAAACCATAATAGTGTATTTTTAGTATCATACCAGTGGCGCAGATTTATATTTCATCCATCTCCTCTGTACAAAACCAATTATTTGTGATAGGATTTATGAGATATTAAGGCATAAGATTTATCCCGTTGATTAAGGGGTTACTATCATGTCATGCAAATTGGATACACGACAAATGTTCAGTGGTTTCTGCTGCTGTTAACAGAATGAGTGCATTGGAACAAATGTTCATCTTTAATTTACAGTTTCTTCATAGTGTACGCACATCGCATTAGTAGTCAAGTGTTTAGCTTTAATTTACAATATCTGTGATATGTGAACAAATATTCATCTTTAAATTTTCAGCTTTAACACGTACGGTTTTAATATACGCACATTTGATAAACGGACAAATGCTAAGTTGTATTCCACACTACCTCAATTCTTTGCGCAATAGAATATACGTGCACACACATACAAATATGGATACGAACTTGAAAATTAGAGCAAAATTTCAGCTTTAATTTTGAATAATGTTGCATAAATAGTCAGCTTCAAATTATGTTGTCTAGATGTGTAAGCTTAAGTGAAGGTTTGCACAAAATCACGGTGTTCGAACTGATTTTCCGTAAACAGCATACTGTCAACTATGACAAATCTGGGCATAATTGTAGAAAACCCAAATTCTCTTTTTAGCTGTGTAAAAAATTTTTTGCATGAGGTGTATTTATCAGAGAATAACAAGGCATGTAATTGAAATGCATTTGTGCATAATATCTTAGGATATGTGAAAATAAAAAAAAAAACCCAGTTCAGCAGTAAATCAAAATGGCTTCCCTTTGTTTACATACACAGTTTACAAGGAATACTTTATAAAGCAATTATACTTAAAGTTCAAAGAATAATACAATATCTAATATATAGCAATGAAGTATTAATCAATAGATATCATTTCAATTATTAATTTAAACTTAATTACTAAGATTTGTCAACTTGACTTGAGATATTTTCCCCGGATTTGTTATAGTTGACAGTATAACGTTTCCAGCAGTCTCAGTCCGACCAGCGTGAAAATTTCAAAAATATCTGAATAAATGTCATTTTCTTTGGTTAACACATGAAGGTAGCTTGTACATCGTACAAAAGACCATTTCATGCTGCTCTTGCATCGTCCAAATTGCCCTCTGTGATCTCTACATGGAGTGATTTTCCGCTTTGCATGGGACAAACTGCCGTTTTATCCTTGGAACTTGACAGCCATTAGAAAATAAGGATTGGGTTCCGTGTGTTTACAAACTACGTAATGGGATTATTACCCGACGATAAAATGTGAACTGAATACGGAGTGACATAATGCAAGTGATCAGCGTTTTGACAGGGAAGATTATTTGTGTGGTATGTAAGATTGATGATAGGGATATTGTTTTATTTTCTCGTCGGATATTACGTTATTTTTGTGACGGATATTACTTTATTTTTGTGACAGGGATCATAATGATATTGTTATATTTTCGTGACAGTGCAGATGGTTTTTTCCCCATGGCCGCGATTTAATGTACTCCTTAAGAGTGAGAAATATTGCACGAACTGTTTCTATAACAAAGTGTCCGTAGTTTTTTAGATGTGGTTCGTTTCGTTTCTGTTAGAATTATTCTCGTTTCTCGTATTATTAAGCCGATGAGCCCAACGCTGATCAAGTGGCGTTGGACTGAAACTTCACATTAAGTTATTGTGGCGTGTTTTCAAAAGAATAAAAGAAATAAACTAAAGAAGTATGTAGCTACATATATGGGCGCAGTTAAATCTGCTGAAGTTACATTGTGATATAGTAAAGCTGTCACAAGAGTAAATCCTGGTCCATATGAGAAAGGTAATCTTACCCAATACGTCTTGTCTTTATCCCCAGTGACACTACTTTCTGAGCAATCTGTACGTTAACAACACAATATGGAAAGAGCAACTTTTCTTGTAGGGATGTAATCACGGTATAAGAATGCCCGATGATACGGCGTGATAGAATAATGTGCTTTTACATTCGTGCATTAGTTACTGATAACGCTACTAACAGTCTGGAATGTGGTGTGGTTTGAACAATTGCAGTGTCGGCTCGATTAACAAATTTCAATAAGAAATAATAAAAAGGTGCATAGTTAGAATGAGCATTGATGTGTGAATGCAGATGATTTGAATTTAAAGCAGGTGATTCTTTATTCAAATGATCGTGAGAAAGCACGCGAGCGACAGAGCCACCCTGGCCGTGAAACCCATCGGCAGGGTACCCCTAAGCCCCCTACCGAAAAGTTATCGTGTATATTACCTGATTTGCATCGGGCTGGTAATTTTTCAAGGACCCCTCTTCGCCCTGTAAATACTCGTGAATATCATATTAAATTTCATTTCCATCCCGTTTCGCAGATTTGTAACTGTTGACTTCTTGGGTTTTGGTATTTCTAGGTGAATTCATCTCAATCCGATAGATGTATTACTTGTGAAGTAAGTACTTTTCGACAGTATCACACTG
>JBCAUI010508162.1:0-12758 GCA_038406195.1 Haplosyllis anthogorgicola | reverse complement strand
GCCAAACATTAGTAAATTGCTTTTATATACTTAGATTTAACAGTAAATAAATACATTATGAGCTATGGGATGCTAAAACATATGCCCATCCATGTAAAAATTCATGTTTTTTTTCAATACAAGCATATTTACCGAGCTCTCTAGTGCCACCTGCTAGGCAGAGATGTTTCCAAAAATATCCAATGTGTGGCCACAATTATTGATGATTGGTATGTGCAATATTATCAATATCCTACCATTATCGCTCACTTTACTGTGTAACATGTGCATGAGGATGATATAATGTTTACAAAAGTTGAGGCATACATAAAACAAGGGACTTACATACCATATTTATTATTTGATTTTGTTTATTTATATATAAATGTTTTGGCTCATTTGGCATAATTGCCAAAGAGCCTATAGAATCATGAATTGTCATCATCATCATGTTGTTGTCATTGTCATCATCATCATTGTCATTGTCATTGTTGTCATCTGTGCACAGCTATCCTGAGCACACTATTGTTCATAGAGACTTCATATCTTACACACATATACACCTATATCCTATCTCAAAGCACCATTATTCTCAAATTGGCAGCCATATTTGTATTTTCTTCAAAGCTTTGTCCTAGTGATGCAGTTGATGGTACAAGCTTCATATTTGCCAGTCTAATGCATCTATACACTCTTTTTATTTATTGTATTGATACTACCATTATTTCCAGTTTGGCAATCATATTTGTTTCTTCATTGATCACTTCTTTAGGATTTGATCTTAGACTCTTTCTTTGTATCCAGGTGATATTGTAACCCATATTGTCATAGTTTTATGATAATGCCAAATGAGCTCAGGTCCATCTTGACCTATTTTTTATTTACTGCAAGCAATACTAACTAGAATGTTCCTAAATTTATCTGTGTGACTTTTATGTTTAGATTTACGCAAGTTTCTGATTCCACTTTTTGGGAGTAAAATAGCTGTAGATATGTTTTCGGAAATTGACGAAATGTGAGTGATATTTAAAATATCATATTTAACATTTAAAATTAAGAATAAGAAATTTTGAAAACGTTCAAACATCAAACTAAAGTACACGTAGTCTAGATCTATTTAAAAAGGTTTTTTTTTCTAATTTTCTGAAAGAAACCACAGTAGAAGGATGAAATAAAAACGACAGAATGAAGTACAAAAGTGATTTCCTCCTCCACGTATGAATAGGCTGGTCACGATGAAACAGAAAAATGGATCGGTATTGGTAAATTTATCACTTAGGCTTCATTTGGGGCAAAAAGCCCAGACGCACGCACGCACACGCTCACTGGGGCAGAAGACCGGGTTCCATTGGTGACCTCCATGCGTCACAACGTCGAGAGTTTCTGTTCGGGAATGCATGTAGAATGATCTTTTGCCTTAAAAGGATAAAAATGATAAAGAATAAGAAAGTAATATAGTAAGAAAGTGTAATAAGAACTTAAGAAAATAATAAAGAAAGAATAGCCCGTGAAGAAAAAATTCGTCTCTAACAACAAGAATTCTCTGCAACATATTGTTTTAAAAATTGTGTACATGTATTAAAATGCATTGCATACATTTGGCCTGTCACAAGAGGACGATTCTGTCAAGCAAAAGGGTTTCCTTGTAATTTCGACCTGTCTATATCGCTATATTTTTGCTTGTGCAACTCAAAACTAAACAATGCTTCTGTTTTTTTAACATTTAGAAATGGACACCTGGTGAATCTGGTGGAAAGGATACGGACATAATGGAAAAAAAGAGCAGCTTCTTGTTCAACAGCTTCATACTTCAGGGATGTCAGCAGATCTCTGCAGTTGATCCCTGCTGTCTGATCAGCAGTGAGAAACCCTGCAACCAAAGTGGCAACATGATTGTCATAGCATTGGAGTCAGGTGGACCAATGTAGATGTTCAGGGACATTTAACCTATCTCAGCTGGAAGATTATTAGTGCTTCATTTGCTATGTAGTATGATGATATCTACAGGCACACCTAATGGTGGAATTTACCTTGGCATTCACTGGTCTTACTCATTATCTAGATACAATGCACAACTTTGATTGTCAGCTTTTAACGTGTATATTGTTCTGGTGTTTTGAAATTGCTGCATACTTTCGCTGATTGCCTTTTCAGCTGTCTTTATACATTGTTTAGAGTATTATTTGTAGTCGGATCCTGCGCTGTATTGGCAACATTGGAGGAAAAAAACTGGTTTCTACATCAGTCGCACAAGCTATTAAATTCAACAGTTTATTATTGGATTGAAATGTCCCATGAACATCAAAGGATATCATTGTTACTTGATAGGAGGATGATTGACCACGAAGCTGGTTCAGAACTGCTTCATTCCACAAAAAAATGTCCGTTGCATACTGAACCGTGATCAGACTTGGTGAGTTTATCTTGGAATATGAGAAGCACTCTGGAAGTGTGAACAAACTAAAAAAGAGAAAATGGCAACAGGGAAAGTGAAGGTTCGAAGTAGCAAGGCTCATGGTGTGAAGATGGCCAACAGGACATCAGAAGAATGTCATACTCTGGCGGAAACAATAAAGGTATGGATTTTATTATTGTCTAAAGTATGAGATGGGACAAGGATATACAGTCTTCTGTGTAAGGAATTTATGTAAAACTGTATATTATTGAAAATTGTTATTTTGCTGTTAAATTTCGATCTCCATGTATCAATATATAAATGCATGTGAGTGTTCGTTACTATAGAATCAGAAAATGATTTAAATGCATGGTTATGCCGGCACAGAACCGTTTCTTGCTGTTGAAAAGAGTTATCATTCCAGAGTTTATTTTTGTAATGATGAATACTATAAGCGTATCCATGACAAATACCGAGTACACGCATAGAACACCACGAAAATAGCAACTTTGGTAAAAAACGGAAAATGTTCGGAATAACAAAAGACCACATATGCATTCCAAGAGTAACTAGATTAAAAAGAGCAGATTAACCCGAATACCAGCATTACTTCATATCGCGAATAACTGGTGCATTTAGCTGTCGATCAATATTTCCAGAACTTGTGGGATGCACTGGATACTTTTCCTGGATATCAGGAACAATCATACTTATCCTTTTTTTATCTCAACTGTAACATCTCACGAAATTAGTGTAATGCCTGTGATCCCACAGGATAATGTGTCCATTACCCTAGGGCTGATCTTAGGAATAAAATGATAGATAAAATATTGTGGATTGTGAAAATAAGGACATTGATATTCAGTAGCCACATGAACAATATTGATAAAATCATATTGGATTAACCTATAGCCTTCATTATATTTCAGATGGTGTTACACAGTAATTGATTATGCTTGGTAAATAAATAGCTTGATACAATGTTCTTATTGATTAACAATCAATTTTCGTTTAGTACAATTATTTGCTTTTGAGTGATTTTATGGGATTAGTGTATTTACATCCATTAAGTTTTATTTGTGGTCAGTAACAGGTTATAAAAGGTTAATACATTAACATAATATGTCATCAATATTTGATGATTTCGTTTCGTTCAAGTTTTTCATTTGGTCAAAGTATTGACAATTATCACAATTGCAATTGCACTCAAAAATGAACAATTTCACATAAAACTGCATCGAATAGTTGACAAATTTATTGAGGGCTGACAATGCTCTGATTTGCAGACTTTATGAAGCCCCGAAATAGGCTCACAGGAGTTTTAGCAGGTGGCACACAAAGAAACAGTTAATTCAGCTGGTTCAAAATGAACTGCGAATCAGTTTTGCAAATGAGAAATTGAACCCCAAGTTCATTGCTTATACATAGAGACAAAGAACCATCTTCCTGTTCATGAGGTAAAGTGGCCGCATATGTAAGTGTAATATATTTGTTTGGCATATTACCTGCTACATCGACTGTTAAATCCCATTCTTCCTGTAGCTACTTGCAGGTAGTCCTCCTGGGACTTACATGTTAACCTGTAAGTACATCAGGTAACCTCTTCTTGAAAGTACAAAAGGTGGAAGGTAAATCATCGGGCAAAATGAAGATTTGTTACGAATGTACCGTAAGGTGTTCTCGATATACCCTCCCGGTGGCATTGTTTTTAATTTTTGGAATTTTTATAAATTTGTTTTTCTGCGTACTGAACTTGAAATATGAACTTATGGTTCTTGGTAAATTGAATACCTCACCAACTGTGAGAACACTGAGCTCAGTGAGTATTCCTCTTTGAGCAGCTGATGAACTGAAATTTCGTATTACCTTACCATTTTTCAATATTAAGAACATTAAACGAAGAAATTTCTTAACATTAAGGAAATGAAATACAGCATGTACAATCCAATAAGTCGGTGCAAGACCTTGCTATTCTCGGAATATGTCATACACAGATAGTTTTCAACGATATTTAAGAGCTAAAAAACGTTCCATGATATTTAATCACATATATACATTTTTATGCAAACAACTTAAATAGTTGCATCATTTCTCCAGGTGTGGTCTCTGAAAGGAAGGTAGACTGTAAGATGTTTAATGTTAAACGTACTGTTGAAAAAATTATTTAACCGAATGATTTGTTAGTTCTGTAATCTTTACTGATACCATTTTTGCAAACAAGACAACCGCAATCGAGGGAGTACTCATGTTTGTAACTTGTAACGAGTACTCAGTGATAACGTTCCCAGGTAAGTTATATTCAAGGTGCGCGACTGATAACTGGGTGTATCTGAATACTGAGGATTCTGCAGAGATCATATCATTCTAAACTTCAGACGTAACGTACGAAAGTGTTTTGAGATAATACGAGCGAGGCATCGGGACTCCTTCTTGGTGTTGCCAAGGTTAAATAGCTCGAAATTGGCCAAATTTTTACGGAGGTTGGTGGAGATTGTTGGGCATCGAAAGTAGTACCTGCCCAGGTGCGCATAAAGTACAAGTTTATTTTGACATTATCTACTCGGTCTATGTTCTATTGCCTGAATAAACAGGTGAATGCTGCAGACATTCCACTTATAGTAGATATGTAACGAGACTACTGCATAATGAATATGATATTTGCTGTAGAAACTAAGCTTAGAAATTATAAAACATTATAAAACAATATGTAAGTCTTTCCATGATGTGATTAATGTATAAGGAAGATGAGTAATCATATTTTGTACAGTAGACTATTCTGCATACATTAATCGCATTTTTACCAGTACAGCAATATTTTATCCCAGATGTTTAGTTCGCACCTTACCTTACGCAAAGATTGATCACACAATTGCGTGTTACAGAAACCTTTTATTAGATGTCGTACCAAAAGTAAGAGAACAAGGAGAACTGATATTCTTGATACCAGAGATTCAGTTTGCAATGCGCCCTATGCCGCAATTCCGTTATTTTTCACAGGTTCCATTGTGTTCACCTTCATCAGGTCATTGAACCATCAGGTAGAAACAAAAAATAAACGACAATGTTAACTTTTTCCCTTTTTCCCTTGTCGTTATGTTCCCATACGGTTGACCAATCCAGGATATTTGGCGCATTTCAGAAAATACAAATTGAATGGCCAGATACGCCATTTGTAACGAAGATCTCCAATGTAATCTCAGAAAATCGACTGTTGCAAGGTTATGACTGGTCAAACGTGGAAATCCTTGCCTGTAATGTTCATACCGTGCATGTGTCGGATCTATTTGTTTTTCACAGAATGCTTCATTTCTGCACTGTCACATACATAATCTTCATTCTTGACAGATGATTGACAATAATGTTCTTTGAGGTCAGTTGAACATTGTCAGGGAAAATTAGTTCTTGTGATTGGAAATTATTCCGTAGAGCAATTATTCTGAGGATTCTAACTATACGTTTTCTTTAGAACTATAACATTATAACATTGTAAGTGCAGATAAAGATACATGCTGAGGATTTGAATCTGAAAATCTAATAACAGTCCTTCCAATTACATTGAACCCACCCACAATGTTTACTATACCTACGTAATACGATAAAGAGAGTTTTCGAGGAACAAATAATACCATTAAACATTTTACCAAAGAAAAGAAAGCAAGATTCAGTTGCTGCAATATTGATGGTTAAGTTGTCCAATGGGTTCTCACTTAAATCTCAGGACATATTCATTAGGTTATATTGTCAGAAAGTGCCCATATTTAAATTGGCTTGCGGGAGCAAGGAATATTTTATCTTAGATAAGAAGGATCGCGTATCCTCAGTGGTCAAAATATGTAAATTCTGGCTTTCTTCTGCATCCTTTGTACCATACATTATGGAAACAGGTGACATTAGTCCATCTGGTAGCTTTTAGGGTGGTTGACGCGAGTATTGTAATTGAAAAAATTTAAAGGATAGACCAAGCAAGTTTTATGCTAACTGTTGGGTGAGCTTGGATGTGGTCAAATCAGGGCTGCTTTGAGGGCTTTCAGTGTGCATGTGTAACACAACCAGCGCAAAGCTAAAGACATGCAGATTTAAACGACATTACTAACTGAACTAAATAGTCAGCAGTAATGCAAGATTTTAGTTGACGCTGAATTGAAATAAATACAATAAAAAAGTAACGCTTTATTTTAAAACATCTTTAATAAGTAGATTAGGCTCTTTTTATTTAATTGTTTGGATTACATTACCCGCTGCACTTTGAAATCGGGATTTAAAAAAAAAAAAACTTGTATGGCAGATGAAACACATTATGCATGGCAAAATATGATAGTCTTCAAGCTGTTGGATGTTGATCCTTTAAAAGTCGATCAAGAAAAATATTAATTTTATTTATTTTTATGAACAGTTTGGCTTTTTAGAGACCAAGTTCAATTTTTTTCTCCCTGATCGCCACACTTTGAAAATCCTGACCATGCAATGTAAGGCTTATTTTTTTTAATCATTTGGATTACATTGCATTGTCAGGATTTTCAAAGTGTGGCAATCGGGAAAAAAATAAAATAAAAATTGAACCTGGTCTCTAAAAAGCCAAACTGTTCATAAAAATTAATAAAAAATTAATATTTTTCTCAATTGGCTTCCAACAGATCAACTTCCGACAGCTCCAAGACTACCATATTTTGCCGTGCATAACGTTTTTCATCTGCCACAGGAGTTTTTTTTTTCCAAATCCCAATTTTAAAGTGCGGCGGGAAATGTAATCCAAACAATTAAATAAAAAAAGCCTAATCCAAATGATTAAAAAGAATAAGCCTAATTGACCAGAAACATATCATGTTACAATACAATGAAACGTTCTCATAATACAAGAAGCACGATGCCATTTACGTCGCACAACAAATGTCCATGATATCAAAGACAAAGCAATAGTTCGTGCTGGTCCGTGTATTTTTTTTCCACGTAGTATACAAACAATCCACGCATGAAACAAAGTCATGCAAACATTCTGCTGTACTGTTTGACAGTACTTGTCTGCATTATCGGTACAGTACAGAATTCTTAGGAATATTGTTGAAAGGAAAAGAATGTTGAATGCCTAAGAAATATCCCTTGGACATGAAGTAATCTACGTTGTTCAAAAGTAATCTGCGTTGTTCAAACAGGAAAGTTACAAGTACCATATTCTTGATTTGCTATGTTCAGTGTTGTTCATTAAGATCGTGTATTGATCGAAGTGAAATGCTCTGCAGACAAGTTATTTATTGACATCAACGAAAAGGCTAATAACAACGTCTTATTTATTTGGGAAGGTCCACGGTACCGAATTTGGTACCATCCATGCAAAGCAGATGGCACCACTGCCCTGGTGGTGCCATCTGCTTTGCACGCATCACACGACGCTGTGTCTGTTATGGATTACGAACAGGAATCAGATATAACGCCAATTACGTTGAGTAGAACTCCTTTTGGGATGAGTCTTAATGACAGTATCATTGATTTGTTGTTTGATGAATATAGGTCACCAAGGTATTCACTGACAACTTGACACAATGCATCCCTTTCTTAAAGCAGAGCGAGACACGCAAACGGATCACAAAATTATCTCTTAACACGCGAACAAACATTCGCCTAATTCTGTTCTAGCATGAAAGCTGAAAAGGTTCTTACCGTTCACTCATTTTCCAAAGAACATCTTTTCATGCCAAACAACGAAAGCTATTCAAAGTTCAAATATGCAGGTTGAGCATATTATATCACAATAGTTGTAGTACTGTATCAGCCTTTTTGGTTTGATGAAGCTGGTATAGAACATGCACTTTATGGTCAAAATTCAGTTTGACAAAGGTTTTGTATTGCCGAGCTGAGATGAAGTTACGTATTTCATCTGCAGCGGACTCTGGAAGAAGTCACAAAAATAAGTGCCAATATCAATATAATACTTTTTTGGTTCTACAGAAAATGGTGATAATGTTTAAATTCAACTAACAAATTTGATTAGTGCCGAACTCAACATTGTATTTCTGCATACAAATAGGCTAACTACTGTGTACCAATGCAACTTCATGTCAGTATGTCAACATTGAAATGTCTTCCGATCAGAAAAGAAAGAATATATAATCAGAAAACTGACAATCGTTTGTGTATTTCACCAAAAACTATTTTAGCATTTTCTATGCAATTGAGGATATCGCAACTAGATGGAGTGCGAAAATAAGACACAAAATGATTCAATGCAATGGTAAATGAGTACTAAATACCAATTGGTTCTCAAAATCGTTCACAACATCAAACGAACGAACATCGCAAATTGTGCTTGATCCAATACAAACAGTTTAACGTGAAGCAAAAATACATCCTTGTGTTGCCAACAAACACCAAAACACCAAAGGTCAACCTTTGTCATGCTTTAAAAAATTATGCGCCATTTATGCTACTGAAAGTTGCTGAACTTACGATTCTATGGTACTTTTTCTAAGAGACTCGCACATATTTTTAATGTTGTGATGTTATGTCATTTGTTCTAGTGGTCAGGTTTGCCATTATTTATCAAAAATTTGCCTGACTCAATATTTGACATGAACATTACTAACCAACTTACATCATGCACATACTACCAGAATTTATACTTAAATAGGTATGGAAGTACGACAGTTACTGTGAATTCCGACCATTCTTATTCATTGTCAGATACGACAAAAAGCTTTCCGTACTTTCTACGACTTCCTTACAAAGAAGATATTGGAAATGATTATGAACACATGTCGTGTACTGAAGGGGCATTAGTTCATCAGATTCATGCAGGACGGTTCAGCCAGTTCTACAAGGAGACAAATCCTGCTTCCTCAGTAGGTTGCTCAAACCAGCTTTTTCCCTATTCATCAATTATTGGACCACTAGTGATTTGTCTACTCCCTGGGTACTCTACAATTCCCTGCTCTTGTCGCCTCTAATTCTGCAAATTTGGATAAATGGTTGGAGCACACAATGCGTGGTAAGAGATTTACTCCACAGTGGCATGGAAGCTTTCGGTTATGGAAGCCGCAGCTTTTTGCAAAGTGCCGACAATGACATGCTCTGAAATTACTCATCATTACTCCCCGAGTCATCTTCTTATGTTGTCAAATATGACACACGTAATGAAGTGTCCTTATCATTTTCATGTTCTTGTCTCATAAAGCCGTCAGAATACCTTCCACAAACATGATTATTTAACATGATGTTTCGCCTTAAGTTACTTCCCGACTGAAAGGCAACATGCCCGATTTGGGGCTTACTTCAATTTTGTCAAATCAAATTTAGGTTATCATATTTCCCGTTTAATAAAAGGCACTTAACCCATATTTCGCAAGAAAATTTAATGTTTATTCGTTTTAGGAAATAATGTTAGTCATCACATTTCTTCACAAACATTTCTTAATTTTTCGTGTATCGCCTGTGCCTGTCGGGATGTTTTGCGTTGTGGCGTTTTGCCTCTTTATCTGCCCATTTACCTATCATTGTTTAATCACGATGCACAGAACAATGGGAGGAACTTCCATTATCCTGCGTTTTTTTTGTGACTCATGAATTGATTGAGAGTATTGCCTGTTCCAAAACATGCAGGAGAGAACCAGTGTCTTCGTCAAATTTTCTCCCAGCCTCCATTCAATTAATCAATTACTATGGAGAGAAAATTTAAAAGTTCGCTCCATGCCTCCTGCGCTTTTTTTCACTATAGGCTCATTTAATACGAAGATTCGCACTTCAAGACAGCTTCTTTTTTAATGTGGCGTTATGTATGGCTCGAACGCTTTAGCAAAGCACCTATCCCATCTAATGCTTTTTGTTGTGACGTTTCACACTTGTAACGAAGCATTGATTAACAGCCATGTACACTTGTACAGCTTTTGTATTTAAAGCCTTATTGCTGTCAAGTGTACCGTATTGGGTAAAATTCCTCTACATGCCTGCCAGTGTATTGATCTTACAATTCAATTCTGTTTTTCTCATAAAAGGAAATGTTTCTCATTTGTAAAACAGTTGTAAATTTACAGTGAAGTGTGGCTTATTGCAAAATACATTGCTTTATAATGACAGATAATAATACTGTAATTTGAGTAGTTAACACCACTTACCAATAATATAAATGATAAATTAATACACAATATCAAGTATTATATACTAGCAGCAAGAACATGCTCTACTGAGGCTCGTGACATGTTTTCGTGAGGCATTTAAGTCCATTTCTTTCACTAATTGTAAAAACTAATGTGTACGGTGTTTTAATATATGTACCGGGATTCCCCGAAAATTAGACCTGATCTTATCAGTGGGGAAAGGCCTTTTATTGCAAATAAAATTTACCATATTTTTAAGACCATGGTCTTATTAATGGGGATATGGTCCAATATTTGGGGAAAGCCTTAAAACGAATCATTTGACAAAGTATAAATAATTGTTTTGAAATGATGACATTTATCAAAATATCTTATGAAAAAGATCATTTATGTGGAAAAACAAATTGCTCTGAATATATGAAATTTAGATCTTAATCATATGAAGTTAGTGAACTGAGTAAAATAGCCCAGCTTCACTCTCCCAACATAGATTTAAATACATGAATGGACTGAGAGAAAAATGAATAATATAAGACCATGGTCTTATCCGTGGGTTGTTTCCCCACAAATAAGGCCATGGTCCTATTATCAGGGTGGTCTAACTTTCGGGGAATCCCGGTACATGTACATGAGTTTCTGTTTACATTTGTTTATACGACGTAAACATGCTGATACTCCAACGTAGGTGATGACCGAGTTTGCTGGGTGCAACTCTTTGCCATAATTGTCAATGTACCACAAGCATAACAAAACCCACCTACACACCGAAAAAAGGTGAGTCAACGTCAAACAGACAAAAGAGCAAACTAAATCCGAGGCGCAACACGTCAACTATGTGACAGTAGTCGTGCTGGCTCGTGACCCTCGGTGGGGTTGTCTACGTACTTCCATGTGCACATATATATAGGCCACATATGTGATTGTCAACCACCATTTTTATGCCATATATGGAAACAAATAGGAATTCATTGGTACATTTGATACGGCAGTGACTTAATACATTCTTCTGAAAGTCAAACCGCTGCTCCTTCTTGGTATTGCTTCAGGAGGCAAAGCATCTTTTTGTGCTTTATCAATCTGAAGGAAGGGCGTGGCAAGCTTTATACAACAGTTATCTTTTATTCAACATCGGCAGCCTACTTTAATAACAATTGCCAAGTTCGCAACTAATGACGTTTCCGATGCCATAAGAATTATTTTTCATCGCATGGATATGAAAAACGCGATAGGTTTTAACAATCAAACATTTAGACAACAAACGAATTTGATCCCAACAAATTATCAACAGTAATTGTTCTGGATCCAATTGAATGCAACCTGCTCCTACCCATGTGGGTCATTCATTTGAAAATTACATCTCGTTTTAACATACCTTTAAGGTACACAGGTTTAAAGCAATTATTACATGACCCATTTTTAAAAATTGAAATTTACACAGCGAAGTCATAAATTATACTTCAAAGTTCATTCATGGCGAAGTGCAAACAGAGGGGGCCTATGTCTACGTTTTTTTCATGCTTTAAATATTTCAGCATAAAACAGAATTATTTGGTTGTTAAAACCTGTGGAAATATTGTCAGCATATTTGCTCTACATTTGCTGGTCTCCAAAATGTAAAATACCTGCCATGTTTGTCAAGATTGCAGGCGGATATCTTTACACATAGTGCTCATTCTTCTGTAAAAACGTCTCGTCTCCAAAAACATTATGAACTTAAATGAAATCTCTTTCGAGTGCAAATAATTCAACGTACATAAATATTTGCCTAGCACCTCAGCATTGTAAAAAGGACCAAGGCAGAGAAGCATGTACAACAAAGGAACACATTTGCCAAAGGGCTGAGAGTATACACCTCCTAATTTTCAACTCACGGTAGATTTTAAGATCAGCCTGTTACATGTTTTAAGATAAAACTATTTTCCGTTATCATCACTTCCTTGTTATAACAACTGATTTTTATGACCGACTACTACCTCAAAATACAAAATATGATAAAACTGCAACAGCATTGACATTATGGCGTTCGTTCGGTTCAGGTCAACGTATCACTTTTGCTGGGTAGGTGTGTCTGGCAACAAAGTCCACTCGGTTAACTGCTCATGTGACAATACATCAATAATTTTAAATTACGTAAAAAAAAATTCGACCAAGAGGCGTGCAAACAATCTTATCAGTAAAATGGCTAAGGCATAAATCAAAACGAAACTCGATCTGTTTACACGCTAGGCTTTTTTTATTTAATTGTTTGGATTACATTTCCCGCCGCACTTTGAAATCGGGATTTCAAAAAAAAAAAAAAA
>JBCAUI010508151.1:0-12759 GCA_038406195.1 Haplosyllis anthogorgicola | reverse complement strand
TACCTGTGAAGTTGACCAAGAATGCAGATTACCAACTGACAATGCTTCCTGTAGCACTACCATTTGATCCTCTGGTTGGAACGTTCAGACCCAGCCCTTTTATGTGTTTGACAGTTGTTTGTTTACGTGTATCATGTGACCTGTGATGTCATCAACTTATGACGTCACTTATGACGTCATTTCCGGTATAGAATACGTTTTCCCGTAATAATAGATGGAGTTTCCCGTACTTTTCACAAAGACGCCCAAAACACGACTTTTCTAACTTTTATTTTGTGCACTTCGTGACAATAGTATTATAGGAGGTACTCACTCACCAGGTGAAGCACAGATACTATCTAGTGGGTTTATAGTCTTGTGGAGTATACAGTACTGTGGGAGGTACTCAGGCTCCAGGTTCAGCATGGGTACCAGCTAGTATTGGGGGTTTATAATTTTATGGATTAATAGTCTTGTACATTTTACAGGACACTAAGAAATAGGCTTCATAAGACACCGGGTATTGTGGAGTTTACAGTTTTGTGGGGTATACAGTGTTGTGGGGTATACAGTGTTGTGGGATATACAGTGTTGTGGGGTATACAGTGTTGTGGGTATACAGTGTTGTGGGGTACACAGTGTTGTGGGGTACACAGTGTTGTGGGTATACATTGTTGTGGGGTACACAGTGTTGTGGGGTACACAGTGTTGTGGGGTACACAGTGTTGTGGGTATACAGTGTTGTGGGTATACATTGTTGTGGGGTACACAGTGTTGTGGGGTACACAGTGTTGTGGGGTATACAGTGTTGTGGAGTATACAGTACTGTGAGAGGTACTCACCCTCTAGGTGTTCGGCCGCATCCTCCTCGTCCTGGATTCTCTCCTCCAGTTCCTTCATCGCCGCCTCCATGTCGTACTTGGTCTTCACCTGAAAACGCCGGAAAGAAATGCCGTTTATCTTATGGTTTCTATAGAGCATGGTTTTTAAAACGCATTGTCACCTGACTTCTACCACTTTGCGTGTTAATGCTTTGCTGACAACCTGAAGGACGATTGCTTTGTTCAATTGTTTGTGTATGAATTGCAGACTGCCGAACAAATACGTTATTAACGAATGCATTGCCAGCAGACTATAAGATGAACACGTTGCTAGCAGACTGTATGTGTCTCTATGTGTAAATGCACTGCTTGTAGACTGTGCAATGAATGCACTGCTAGCAGATTGTGGGATGAATACAGCCCTTGCAGACTGTAGAATGAATTCACTGCTAGCAGACTGTAAAATGAAAGGACTGCAAGGAGACTGTAGAGTAAATGCACTGCTAGCAGGCTGTACAATGAATACACTGTTAACAGACTGTAGACTGAATGTGTTGCTGGTAGGCTGTAAAATGGATACACTGCCAGCTGACTGCAGAATGAATACACATGCTAGCAGACTGTAGAATAAAAGTACTGCTAGCAGACAGTGTAATGAAAGCACTGCACGGAGTCTGTACTATGAATACACCGCCAGCAGACTGTACTGTGAATACACCACCAGCAGACCAGCAGACTGCACCACTCACCAGTTGCTCGATCCTCTCCTCTGCGTCCGCCAGACTGTCCTGTTCCGCCTCTAGTTTACCGTACAGGTCGTTCTTCTCCTGCAGTAGCACCACGTTCTGCTCCTCCAACGCCTTCCGGATCTTCTCCGTCTTCTCCAGAGTCTCCTTGGTCTCCTCCAGTTGCTTCACAGCCTGAAAACAAGAGTGTTTATCAATAATCTTTATCTTCTCTAACTCTTCACATACCATTTGTCACACAGGAACTATGTAGTAAAGGTGAAAGTGGCATGTTAAAATAGTGCCCTTCCAAAAGGTTTTCATCGTGCCTTAAAAATCTCTATTATCGCATGGCTGAGGCATTTCACTTTCTCAGTCCTTTTGGTGAGGAATCATCCCTTTCAAGACCAACAGGAGCACATAGGACACATGGTTGCGACATAGGCCAACCAAATAACTCACACGTTTTATCAAGAACTAATGTCTGGGCTGAAGCAGGGCAGCTTATCATACCCGCATAAACCACGCTTACCTCACCCCAGCTACATACAAATACCTCATAGTTACGTTACAAGCACAGCTGCCAAGCAATATGTGGGCAGCCCAGAACTTACTTCAACTAGTAACCGCACACGCCGCCTTACGTACTGGTTACACTGATGAGTGGGCTATTGGTCGCTTTTGCGTCAGAGCAAGAGATCTATCGTTACGCCACAAAAAAACACCTACCTGTCTCATCTCATCCTCCTGCCTGGCTATGGAGAGCAGAGGCTTGACCCTCGTGTAGAGGCGCCACCACTGCCAGTTCCTCAGATACAACCACTGTCGCACGTTCCGCTGTACCACGCTCAGCGCCACCCTGTGGGAACGAGACGGAGAAACGGTAACACAGGTAAAACTCCAGCCTCACATAAATGACTTCCCGTCGGCAATGAATTTGCATTACATTATACTAACAGGAATTTCAAAATGCGGCGATCAGAATAAAAATAAAAATAAAAATTGGCCTCTAAATTGTTCATAAATATCGAAGGTTTGGTACATTTGGTTGCTTTTTAAGGAAATTGAAAGGCCTTGTACAGAAATAAAAACTATTTAGGCTTTTTATTTAATTTTTTGGATTACATTTCCCGCCGCACTTTGAAATTGGGATTTAAAAAAAAAAGAACTCAAAAGGTGCATGGTCCGAAATGATTGAAAAACAACTGACCTTTGGTCCAATAGTTTCTGGTGCTTCTTTCTCATGAGGTAGCCTCTGATGTGTGCCTGGAGGTAGGAGAGGATCTTGGACAACCTCTCCTCTCTCAGTTCCTCTAGACCTCCGAGAACTCCAGCCCTGAAGAAGACCTTGGTGTGGCCCAGCTTGTACTGGTCCTGGTCCATCTGGAGAGCCTCTAGCACCTTGCCTGTCACCTCTTTACCCTCCACGAACCCTACTGGAATCACGCTGGGAGCCAGGATTGAGTACCTGAAACATAAAAGCAGTAATCAAGCTTTGACATAGTATGTAACAATCAGGGAGTCTTTGAGAAAAGTGACAAACAAACGGCTTGTTCATGGTGAATAAGACTTGTTTGGGTTTCACAAAGTGAAATGACCGGCGTGACTTCCGATTTGCGAGGAACAACTGCTTCATAAACAAGACCCAAACAATGTGATTTTACTGGGTTCAGCCCCCACCTTTCATGAACCTCTGTGAAATCAAAATTATGTGACAAAAACACATGTTGACAAACAACTGGTTACATCTTGTTAGTCACTTTCGTTAAAGATCCTCCAACACTTCTTGAAGGCAACCGTCGCACTTTTCTTGAAGGCAACCGTCGCAATCACTTCGGATTTCGGGCAAGCTTGCTTTCTTGGAAGGGTATCTGCCACTGGATGGTTACCCACCTTACTTATCTGACGGATGGACATGTTTTTAGAACTGTTACATTGTGCTGTGCTTTTGGTTTGAAAATCAGAAATGGCTCTGAAATTCACCAGTGTATCAAATATATTGAATAGCAAACCTCTGTTTGAACTCTGAGTAGATCATTCTGCTGGGGAAGCCCTTACGACAGATACGGATTCCTTCTAGTACACCGTTACATTGTAGCTGGTGCAGCACCAAGTGGGCATCTAGTTCAACTGAAAAAAGAGAAAAACATTAAAATTTCAATTGAACAGTTGTGTGTTTTGTGTTTGATTTGTTCTTGGCTTCTTTGGTGTGTGTGTGTTTGTGCGTGACACTTTCTCTCGTTAGGAATGATATATTAGTGTGTGTGTGTGTGTACGTGTGTGTGCGTGCTGTACTCACATGGACACTTTCTCTCGTTAGGAATGATACATCTGACGAAGTGCGGCTGCGTCATGTGCAGGTTGTGCATCAGTCTGTTCAGAGACTCCTGTAACCATAGTAACATAGTAACACGTTACGTTAAATGACAGAATGCGGTTACGGACAATTTTCCGGCAGAGAAGAATTGGGAGTTTCTTTGAAATGCGAAGGGATTCCCCAATAATACCATTACCAGACTCAATGGGACACCCCAGCTCAAAGGCTTGGGATTTTTATGTGACGCCCCCCCCCCGCCCCCGACAAATCCGGTATCCAGCACAGAATACTCAGTGGTGGACTAAGTGGACATGAAAGTATTTCCAGTCATCAATCCATCACCCCACCCCGCCTCCTTCTCTGAAAAATTATTTGATCTACAGCCAATGTTGACATATTAAGCTTGAGCTAGAGTAGAATTAAAGGGCTAGCAAAGTATGATTGCCGACTGTACTGCACATTGTGCTGTACTACAGAGCACCTGCATTAACTGCACTGTGCATGGCCCGTGCTGTACACAGCCTATGCAGAAGTGTAGCCTCATATAACCGACTTACTGTCGGCAGTAAGTAACTGACCTTGTGTGTGTTGGAGATGGTCTGGTAGGAAGCTCCTTTTCCCTTCTTCTTGCCGCCTGCCTTTGGTTCTACAATAAAGCAAAACAAACATATGATAATCACTGCACTAAGGCCTGAGATACACAACCCGATAGAATTGCTTCCGATCAAGCGAATTTTTCGATAAAATACGGGTGCTCTTTGTAAAAAGACTAGAACAAGATTTTCTAGACTTTGGATATAATTTATTAACTCTGGTACAAAATACTTGTAGTCTCATGAAAGGTGCAAGTTGAATTAATTAAAGATGGCTATCAATGATGCTAATGCATAACTCTAATTAACCAATAGGATAGTCTGTAGACTATCATGTGACTGCTGAGACTGTCACATGACCGCTGGTGGAGGGAAGCCTGTAGTACCCCTGGTGTTAACTCTAACTGCAGTCTCCAGACTGCAGCACTCCTCGTGGTAACTTTAACCGAAGTTTCAAGTCCTTTGACAATAATGATAGAGACAATGAGTGTAACGGATTTTCTGCTACAATAAAACTTCGACCCTCTCAATGTGTATTGAGCCTGGCAGGCACCATTATCCAGTACATCGTGCAGCTGATACAAGACAACAAATGAAGTACTTAGCTTTTTACAAGTAAATACGCATTTACCGATTACCTTATATGATACCGTCCTTTGTTGGTAACTTTATATAACTTGTTAGGAGTTAATTTGGCTTTTAGACCCACGCAAATCTCATCTTTATCCACTGCACCGCTTGTGACGTAAAAATCAAATATTGTTATACTTGAACAATGCGACTGAATGTTATGTTCAATGATGTTTAAGGCTTTGCCTTGGGGAAACCGAAGATGCCTGCTTCAGTGTCGGACTTTTGCAAAGAATTCAATTTGCCGTTACATTGTGGTAACTATTCACTTGCGTGTTTGCTGTGGTCGAACACATTACTCTAAAAGGTCTCTCTTTGTTATTTTGTGGAGACAGCCAGCGGTCCCTGAGAATCGAAGTTATCTTTTAAGGGGAATGTAAATACGTGTATGTGAAATCATGGGGAAACGGGTAGAATCGGGTGGGAAAAAAAGCAATTGGAAACCTCATGGTTTGAACTCCAAAGTCATTCTCAAAATAAGCGGGTCAAAGACGCCGGAGGGTCATACATGCAACTGTTATCATTTCTTTGCTACAACCCTCTTCTTGTATGGAAGGTTAAGTTAAATACATAATCTAAGTTATTCTTTTCTACTTAAACAAAATTTATCTAAATTTATAGAAAATTATTCTCCAAAAATCAAAAAGTCCACATTTAAGACGCTGGACACTCTTCCAAAAAGAAATAAGACAATCTTAGAATGTTGTCTTATTTAGATTAAGGATATGTTTCATTCTGGTAAACCACGGGATGGAGTGTTGTTGTACCTTTAGGCTGGTGATAACGAAACGAGAGGAAAGAGGTCCACTCTTAGAGGAAATCTCAGAGAGCCTACCCTTCGGCTGTCCAGCAAAACCGAACAAACTTAGACACTTCTTCGTGATATAAATGAACATATAGGTTAAGTAGGTTAAGTAATAAGGGACATAAAATAGAAAATATTGTGTTTTCATTCAGTTTTAAATGGATTGATGATCCCGATACACTATCAAAATCCCATTTTGTAACCTATTGTGTTGAAACTTCATTTTGATCTGGCATATTGTTACGCTAGCGTAACTAAGTTACATATTGATTTAGTGTCTTACATGATCACACAACATTTATGTCAAGCTACATTAAAAGTTAAGAGTCGATGCTTCCAAGTCAATGAACACCAAATAGTTAAATATAGAACGTCTCCCTTTGGAGATAGTAGATGAATTAGAGTTAACTGTGACGTTAAATAGATATAATAAGTTCAAAATGTGAGAATGCCCTAATGCAACTGTACCTAGTAATGAGGCCGAGCCAATGGATAGCGTAAAATTATGTCAACGAGTCAATAGTTTCGTCAAGTTCCCATACAGCAACATCTTTCTGGCTTGTTTGTTTACAAATCTTGAGTTCTTTCGTTTTTAGTACTAACATATTAAATTGTGGGTCTTTTAGGTGCGTACATTTCAACGATGATACTAATTTTACTCTTGCACTCGAATTTAATTGTGTGTACTTATTTGATATAAATATCTCTAACGAATTTAAAGCAATTTAACCTGCCATCCAAATCATGAAATTCTATTCAGTTTTGGAACAATAGCACATCAAAAACACAGCATGGAAGTCTTGTGTTTTCTCTTTTGTTCTGCACGTTCCGAAATTTGTAGGAATTTCTTGATTTGCTTTAAGGTAGAACAACTCGTTTTTGTAAATAAACAAACTGGAAAGATGTTTCTAGGTGTAAATGTGACAAGTTGCCTAAACTGGTATTGAATGTGCGGCAGTGTACATTTTGCTATTACTGCTATTACAATTCCCCTCATGAAACTACAAAATAGTCACGGAAATAAGCAGGAAAATGCCTGTTTACATATACACGTAGTAGATTGGCATGCCAGCCAACAATAAAAATAGCTAACTAATCGTAAATATGCAACCAGTAAAATTCCGGTTGAAGACCGGTGTCTTGTCAATCATTAGTTGTCTTGTACCGATCATCCCTGGCATGGAAACTATAGTCCATTTTACATGACAAGCATGGTGAATAAGATCTTCGTTACTGACTATAAAAATATGAGGCGTTCAATTTTCTCCAGCGAAACAAATTGTCGCAAATAAAGCTACAGCCAAAAACATTCGCCCTATTATCTATTCAATTATGCTATCGTTACGCATGTATTTAATTTCCATCTCTTTCTACACATATATATACATTTCGCCTATTTGTAGGCACGAAAGACAGGAAAGACACGGAAGGCATGAAAAACAAAACAAGAAAAAACGGAAAAGAAAATACGAAGATTGTGATGATGACTTGGGTTATGACGTCCCAATTTCTCCTGAGAAAACCCTCACCAAATACCTCACCAAAAGATACGCAAAGGTAACGCATCTCTAATTCTACACGATATGTGTGGTAAATAACCTGAAAGGGGATTGCAACTGAAAGTTCCTGGAAATATAAAGAAACTCCCTTCGTGCAATTGATTTCAGCAGAATTTTTTGCAGTGAATTGAAGTTACAAGAGCTGACAACTGTTGCATTACTCAAACCGAGGTCAATAATAACGGATCTACTGCCCATCCCAATGCAGGAAATTATGACTTTGAGTAACAGGCCATCCTCAAAGGCTAAAGGGCTTTCCACCTTCCAATGTGAATCTCGTGTAGACTAAATGTCATTTAACATTGCAGGTGGGAATTGGAGGAAGACCACTGAGTAATACATCAGACTCTTTATTGGTCAAGTTTGGATTAGCAGTTATTCAGATGGATCTGGATGAAAAAAATAATATGTTAACTACCTCAGCATGGTGCAGAATAGTAAGTGACTTCATCATGTAAATAGTCTATGTTTTTTTTCGGAATTACATGTCACAATCTCTACTGATTGCTTTAACAACTACATTACACCTCTATTAAAGGACGACTCTTCAAAAATATTTTCAATATCCCATCGTCTTCATGAAGAAAATAGGCAAAACTGTTATGGATGATGTGTCCTAGCTACTGTCACTGAATCAAAAGGACAAAAAAGATTACTTCCCATTGGATATAATTTCGATAATGCCTAGTTGAGATGGAAAAAATGTACGCAAATCAAGGGACAAATGGTTAAACGTTGTAGTCTGCCCTGTCTCGACGGAAGGAAATTATTTTCCAATCTATCTCAATCTTGATTTCTTCGGGGGAAAAGCGCCATTACTGGAATTGACATATTTCAGAAGCTATTCAAAAATCTGTCAGAATGCTCCTTACAATGGAAATGTAGCTAATCGAATCAATTGAACGCATTTAGAATATTTCATGTATTTACCAATTTAATTTTTATTGAAATTTTCCATTTGATGTTGAGTGCATTTGAGTGGATCATGTTGTCATAATGTCTGTTTGAACATTTGATGCAAAAATTATTGGTATTTTGAGAAGGAAAATCGCCTAACTAAGCTACAATTTTAGCAAATTAAGTCGCATTAACGTCCAAAAAGATTGTTTACCCTTTGCATACAAAATTCCTTGCTCAGTTATATGATCGTTCAGAAACAATTTAAAATCAGGATTTTCTCACGCTATTCTATTTCTCTCATTTGTGTTTTAACTAAAGTGAAGCTGATTATGCTGATTGAATAAAACAGCTTCATTCACTAGTGACAGTGCCAAATCTGTCTTTTCCTATAAATTTAAATCCTAAATGTAAATCGAACATTTTCGAGTTTTGTACCACTATTAACTAAATTGGACTGTTCGTTCTTTTTTTTTCGTCATTGCAAAAATCAACCAGAAACTTTGTGGTTATACCAGAGAGTATTTCTGTTGCACACTTTATTATGTTCTGAGATAAGTCTGCCTTGGGCAAAAAGGATGTAACTTATTTTTAAAGGACAATCAGCGGACACTTGTCTGCCGCTAAATGTAATACAGATTACTTCTTTAGGGGGACTAAACGCTCCTTTATCGCCATTAACCCCTAAATTGAAAGTCTAGTGGAACAGGACTTCAACAGACGGTGTCTGCATGTGGTGTGTTTGTGAAAGAACCAATAACGATTTCCTCTTATGTTCCTCGTAAATCGTTACAAGTCTGGTGGAGTCTGTTTGCTCAAGGAAATCCGAAACAGAATCTGTTCACTTTATGATGTTTTAATTCGAATTTCAGAAAAAGACAAACATTAAGTATAAAGGAGCCAGTTCGCTACATCTGACAGCCCTGACATTTGTCTATCGTTTCACAAAAATTCCCAAGTACAGGACCACTGATAAAACAATATCAAACCCAGAGAATCAAAAGAAAACATATCATATCTTCCATTTATTCTCCAGATGTTTTCAATAAAATATTACATTCCAAGAATCCTAATCTTTTTACAAGATACCAAGAGGCCTTAGTGTAAATGACCGATTCTGAAATGCTTGTCTTGTATCTCACGAGAGCTTTAGGCTAAAACAACGTGCATTAGTGCACTTCTGGTGTTGGCAATCTTTTGTGGTTCATATATTTCATTTGGGTGCCATTTCTCGGGAATAACGCTCTCTCAGGTTTAAACGCATAACACGACGCTAATGCAACTCGTCCTGTTATGTTGCCTTTACAGCGTTGGGAAGATGAATATTTAAAGTGGGATCCAGCTGATTTTGGAGGGGTCAGTAGCATCCGCTTATCGTCGAAGAAAATCTGGATTCCTGATATTATGTTGTACAACACGTAAGTTCAAATAAAATACATTATTCTGTGTTGAGGGTGTTTGAGCAAACCATAATTTTCCTGGAGAAAAATACATTACAGTAATTTGGTACTACAGTTGACCAAAATTTCATCAGTTTGGGAAATTTTAGTAAAACAGGAATTCCATGCTGACGCGAAAAAAATCCATTGTTCTAAAATTTTACCAAAATTTTTCTCCTCGGTATTTACATTTGATATAATAATTTTTTTATGATTTTCATGTTCTGATTTAATAAACTTATTAATGACAACATTAATTGTAATATTAATGACCTGTATAAAACATACAATACACAGGGTCAATAGTTTCAAACTTATTACTGCTTCTTCGGATTTAATCCCCAGAAAATATTCAAACATATAGAAAATTATTGTACCACATGAATATCAGTGAATGAATTTACTTGATTGAATCTCAACATAATAGCCCATCTCTCATCCGCACCGTTGTCAGTAGATATGAGACCCCATTGTGACTAAAGCCATCTGATTAAACTTATCAATCATCTGTTTGTAATGTAGGGCAGATACACAGAAGCTTGAGCGTGATGTCTTGGCCGTTGTGCATCATGATGGCAGTATATTGTGGATACCCCACCGGATCTACAGGTACAGAAATAAAGCAGTTGTTCTTGTTTTTAACTAAGTAATATCAAGTCGTCAGAACGTCTTTAATCATCTCACTCTTTTTGTACATCAAAGCTAAATACCCTGTCTCTTCATCCTTCAGGTCGTCATGCAGTATAGATGTGACTAATTATCCGTTTGATAAGCAGCAATGTGATATGACATTTGGATCGTGGGCCTATCATGGCACAGAGATAGACTTAGGGTTCTACTCCGATATGGAAATGTTAGACATATCAGATTTGGAGCGAGAATCTACGGAGTGGGAAATCATATCCAAGTCGGAAACTCGGAATATAGAGTATTATGACTGTTGTGAGGAGCCTTATGTGACATTGACATTCAGTTTAGCAATGAAGAGGAAGCTGGTCTTTTCTAGTTTCATATTGACATTGCCTTGTATATTTCTGGCCTGCATGACTCTGGTTGTGTTCTGGTTACCACCTGAGAGACCAGACAGAACCAGTTTAGGTAAGTTCAAACGTACAACTATTGCCATAGATATGTTTTTTCAGAGATAGAAATGAAGCCAAAGCTCCAATAACATTTATTTATTATTCCTGATATGTTCGTGGTGGTGCCAATGCAGGTGCAAAATTTGTGCGAGGTCTGCAACAACTGGAGAGGACTCGTTAAAAGAAATGTCACGGCAATGACCTGTGATGTTAGTGTAGGAGCTTTGAAAAGTACAATGCAAGCTGATGGATGGGAAGAACAATGAATCAAATTTAGAACAATAGAATTTTTGCTGCGTTTCATGACCATCAATATCACGCTCTGGAAATGGAGAACAGGATCTGATTCCAGATCGATTCAATTTTTGGGGCCACACAAACTCATTCAGGGAGCTTTTCTTACTTTTATTCTCAAGATTCAGTTCAAGAAATGTTATCCTTTGAAACTGCCATTACGTAACACCTGCGCTCATCAAGATCATAGTAAGCAAGTGAATAAGCAGAAAAAGCGACAGATCCACTCTAGCTTCAAAACCATGTGTGGAATCACCCTATCATCCAGTCCAGAGCATTTCCCGAAACTCACAAAAAGGAACGCAAATTTCTCGAGTTGATATCTACAATACATGACAAAGAAGACTCATGACATCTAAATTTTAGTTATCTTTTCCGCATACATTAAATTTAAATCGTTTTTGTGTTTGTAACAGTAGCAACATACGTGGATACGTGGGTGTTCTTAGTATCATATTGAGGCTCCTGAGGTGAAACCCGAGATCAAAGATGTTCTAAGATTTCATTTCCTGTAGTTTTCAAAGAAATAAGTTACTTTATGTTCAGTCGAATACAATTAGAGTGCCTTATCTTCATGAGGCACAGTTTATAATATTAGGCCTACTAATTCATTTAAGGGTAGTCTTGCTTTAATGGCGTGAAATAGCACATTGTATCTTTGGGAAGGCAGGCAACAGACGTTAATTAAATAATTGACTCTTAACATAATTATCGGTTCGAACCTGTCTCCTCCCCGAGTTTCTGGAATCAATCGTTACATAATAGTTGTTTATCATTTAATTGGGCTGAGTCCATTGATTTTAGGGGAAAGCTATTTCAATATTTGGTACAAGCAATTGAAAATAAATACAACATTCTGATGTTTTAAAACCTTCTAATACATAAATATTGCAGGTCGATTTTACTCATAAATATGTAAATCGGCAACTTGAGTAACATTTATTATAACGATGGAGTTAATTTTGTTTACGGGTTTCACATTCCCAATTATTACCGTTCCATGTCTTTGCACATTAATTAATTCACTCAAATGGATTATCTTTCTATTTTGACAGTGATGAGCATGTTCTCCAGTTTTCTTTTTCTGCTGCTTATATTAGTGGAGGTGACTCCCTCCACTACAAGTTCTGTGCCTACATTGGGTAAGTACAAATCAACTATCACAGAATGTAACATTACCACCGTAGTCGTCATTCAGTAGGTTTGCTTCGGTTTCTGGGAATACCTAGATTCACAAGTCAAAGAAGTTAAGTAGTTTGTACTTTTGAGTTCCACGTGTATCTTCCAAAACATCAAAAAAAACACGCGTCGAAACTGCAGACACCTGTCAATCAGTCGGCTATCTGTGATTTTGTAGTAACATGAACATATGTGTAATGAACGGGAGGTCTATTTGCGTTTTCTGTCCCGCTCGTCGTGGTGAGCTCCCAGCTCAGTTCGTGCAGGGTGCCAGATGGAATAATAGCCAACTCTCAATCTTAAATTGCCACACTTTGTTTATTTATTTCTGTTTCTAATTGTTGTTATTTTGTTGAGTTTCCTGCAACAGGCAAGAAGAACCTAATTCATGCAGAATAAGGATAAACAAATAGATTTCATTACTCAAGAATTAAATCCC
>JBCAUI010508150.1:0-25637 GCA_038406195.1 Haplosyllis anthogorgicola | reverse complement strand
TGTTTTACAACCCCTCAGTCGATGGCAGTGATGGTGTGAATCTGCGTCGCGAATTTTGCTTTACACTTTTTGTTACATAAGGAACTTATAATTTTCATGCATTCTTTGTGTCAAAATTAATCATGCAACTTTTTCACAGTATTTTTTTTTTTTTTTGAAAATTTAGTGAACAACAGCAAAAAGTGCCTGAAAACTGGTGCTTGCCAGTGATCTTCAACATGCAGCCAAAAGATACAACAATTCTCAAAAAGGCTTCAGATATACTGTAGTTATGATAACACTGTCTTCACTTCACGACTTGCCAGGAAAATCTGCGTAATTAAAATTACAATTTGATGCTCATCAATATAGCCTTTGTGTACTCAAGGACTTTGCATAAGTTGGTTTTTATTTGAATGATAAATTTTGACAATTTTAGTTGGCAAAGTTTTATGTAAAGTTTCCAATTCACGGGTATAACATCAAATCACTGCGCAGTAAAAATATTCTTTTTTTTGTAATGGCCTTGACCTTGGCCTTGGCACACGTTTAACTTCAGGTTACATGTCACGTTACATGGCGGTAGAGTATGAGGAATAGCTCCTGAAATTAATTTCATTCTGTAAACAACAGAAGTTCACGCTGTGTTTTTTTTACTGAACATTTCACTATTTCACGCTGATTTCACTAAGGTTTATCTTATGTTATTTGTCTGAAAATGAAGCTACTGAGAAGATACCTGCATCCATTAGCTATAATTGCAAAAGGTGTGAATACCAATTATGTTTTTTACCAAATGCCATTTTTTCAGGTCTCTGGAGGGTATATAAATGACGGCCTATGCAAATCTTGGTCATTCTCTTGGTGTCTCTCCAAGTGTGAAGACCTCTGTGTGCACATTCCCAACACAAATGACCCATGTTGTTTCTATGACTTCTGGCACAAGACTGAAGAATGAACTGCCCCCTCATCTCTCAAAATGGGCCCATAAAGGGTGGAACCTCAGCTTTAATATCCTATGCTGCAATTGTAAAAAGACTAGAACGAGAGTTTATAGACTTCGGATATGATTTATTAACTCTGGTACAAAATACATGCAGTCTCATGAAAGGTGCAAGTTGAACTGATTAAAGATGGCTACTAATGATGCTAACACATAACTCTAATTAACCAATAGGATAGTCTGTAGACTATCATGTGACTGCTGAGACTGTCACAAGACTGCTGGTGGCAGGAAGCCTGTAGCACCCCTGATGTTAACTCTAACTGCAGTCTCCAGAATGCAGCACTCCTGGTGGTAACTTTAACCGAAGTCTCAAGTCCTTTGATAAAAAAATCTAAAATGACCTCTTCCATCCTCCACTAATGCAGACCTTTAACCGTAAAATTTAACCTTTTTCGATTTTAATTTCAAATAGAACAATTTCAAATTACTCTTTTGCAGGATTTGATACGGATATTTTAACCATCAGTCAATTTCATTGGCATCCAGACATATGCAAACATGTAAAACTGCTTCACCAATCCAGCCTGTCTGAACGTTACAATCTCATACTTGACACTTACAGGTTATCTAAATTTCATAAATTTGGAAAGAAACGAAAGCTGGTGTTGGTCATGCAGTGCAGCTGGAGTGCTTTCATTAAAAGACAAATTATATCAAACAAGTCAAATTAATAAACTTTTTTGTGAATACATAACAGGAAATTAATGCAATAAACATTGGACTTGTCACAGCAAGAAATTTTCCGGAAAAAAACCTCCTTAAACTCTGTATATGACTCTGTATAATTTTCCTGTACTGGAAAAGTTATATCCCAGAGAATATACCTTTTCGGTCTATTTCACTTATATTATTCTAGGATATTCTGTAATGTTTCAAGTGGTATAGGATAGTGTACTTTCAATCTAGTCTTTCACTAAGACTTAAGTATTGACTGTTAAGTGATCTCATGAGTGCCATTAAAGGATTTGACCCTCGGTGGTTCACAGCGCCCGTGGCTACTCCTTAACTGAACAACTACCATCAATATTTTTCTGCAGGCCCAGTGAATGAGTACTTTAGCATGTCAAGGGAGCACACACAGATAATAAGGTCACTATGCCCTCGAGATAAAATATAAGATAAAATGTGACTTTGCCAAAATTTTGCCGAAATTTCACCAAACTTTCAGGTACATGTCAACTAAGTCAGTAAATGGGTTGTTAAATCATAATTACTGCCTGCACAAGCCGTCAAGTGCTGAGATTGAACTTTTCAAAATTCCTGACACCTTTGGAGGCACTGACAAACTAATCAAAGATTCAAGGTTCAACGCAATTGATAATACGAAAGAATTATTTAGGTTTCAGTCAATTGTTTATAAGACTATTATTTTTGCAATGTTAAGCTCATTAATTCTGAAATTGGCATTTTATTATGCCACTACGGATTTTCCCCGAATAAAGTTAAACCATATCCGCCTATGGCTAAACTAACTTAGACTACTCACCCTGGAAACTGCAACCATCAATTTTACTCAAAGTCTTACTACAGACGGGAATTCGGTTTAAAATTCACTAACTGGTTGTGATGGTAACAGTCTGCTGAAGACAACAAGTCATGTGGTGAATACAGAAAGTCAAGTCAACTTCTGGTGGTTTAGTTCATTGTGGCCACGATGCTTTTCAGCCGACCAATCTAACCGATGTAAAATTATATTGGTGGATGAAAAAGTAAGATAGATATCCACGTTACAGCTCGTGTTTCAAATAAGATGAGTTAAATTCAATAAAGTTCAATCTATGATTTTCGTTGCAGATATACTGAATACTGCAGACGAAGATTATTGCATTAGGAGGGTCATCTGGTACTCTAAATAGATACAAACTTTTATCTGAGGCTTATAATTTACATTCACAGTACACAGAAATCGTTTCATTTTGGAAAGGAAGAGAACAATGGAGAGAAAGAAAGAATTTCACGCTGTGCTTTTGATGCGCTGTCGTTAAATTTCTGATACGAATTCCGTGTATTGAAAAACAACTTGATCAATACCAGGGATGTGATACGAAAGTAAATACTGCCTAATTAGGCTGCAATAAGTTAATACTGACTACATTTTTTAAAACGGCCCAATGGAGAGAAATTGACGTCCAATTTTCAATCTGCAAACATCATGGAAATATAAGTAAAACTGGGGAATTCCTTGCATACATTCAGATTTAAAGAAGTTAAAGATCCTATACATGTACTTATCTCTTTTCAATCATGTAGCTGCTCACAGGAAAATGTGAAACGAAATTTAGATTCTTTGCCAAGGCAAAGATTTCAAATTTTATTTCATACTAGATGGAACCCGTGCTTTGCACTGAAAAACATGCTCCCATAAAGTTCATATCCCCTCAAACAAATTTCCACTCATAAAATTCCCAACCCCTAAAACAAATGTCCACTCAGAAAGTTCCAACCTCCCTAAAACAAATGTCCACTCATAAAGTTCCCAACCCCTAAAACAATCTATGCAAGGAATTCCCCAATCTTGTTCATATTTCCATGATGTTTGCAGATAGAAAATTTGATGTCAAGTTTTCTCCATTGGTCCGTGTTAAAAAAGTAGTCCGTGTTATCAATTTCAGGCAGTATTGATTTTCTATATCACACCCCTGAATACGGATATTTTTCAGGAATTTATATTTGATTTTCCCGCCTGGAAATTATCCACCCTTGCCCGACTTAGAATTGGAGTAACAGCTGAAGAGCACGATTTAGTTACAAGTGAGATTAATTTGCATATCAGCTGAGTGGGTTCTTACATTCTTATGGAAGAATCAACCTCAATTTAATCCGCTATTGGCAGCGCATTAAGACAATTACACAATCTGCCTGCGCCATGGAATATCTTTACTTCTTCTCACACTGTGGATACCATTAAACATGTCAAGGAAAGTTAATTGCTACATATACATAGATTTAAACGTAAAGAATATTTAAATTTTACGGATTTCGGTGGTTTAAATCATTCACCTCAGCAATGAAACAATGAATCAATGTCAATGATCGTTAATGTGCCAAAGAATACATTGAAGTTCACCCAACTGTATCTGGAATTGTTTGTTTTTAAAATATAAAATTGAAGTTGTTATTTTAAACACTACGACAACTAATGTGATATAATTCAATGACATAAATTTATGGCAAATGTTAAGACATTCAACTAATGTTTCATAACAATTGATTCTTGTTGGCGTAGATCATAGATCCATAGATCTCGTAGATCATAAAATTGGTTCAGAATTCAACAGTTTAAACTTCTCAGAATGGCATTTGCAGATTCATAAACCTTTATGGACTCAATACTCAATAGTATTGAAAATGTACACTCACATTTCATTAACTTGTCAAGTTGTATTACAATCAGCACTGTGTACAAGAGGTTGTATCTGGTCAAATTGATATTGATTGAAACTAAGGTTCTCACACCTTCTAAAATGGACCCAGACTTCCCCTCAAATGCAATAATCTATTCATCAATTCAGAGACTGTGTTCAATGAAACATACCTTTCTGAAAATTCATAAACGATCGTAGTGTTTACACGGACTGATATAATTGTATGAGGGAAATATTTAAATGAACAATGTAACTTTTTGTAGTTTAACAGTTTAACTGGAATTGGACATAATGTTACGAACAAGAAAATGTTTAGCATAATACGTGTCGTCATGGACACAGGGTTCACTTTCAAGCATTCAAAGAACGATCACCCGAAGACTTGCATTTTATGTTTAGAACAATAGTATTCATCGCTGTGGTCTATATGTTTTAAGATGAAAGCAACGTCATTGTTTAACTAGAGCCCTAACATCTATGTCTAAAATATATAAGATTGGCAATAGGTGCAATACATTAACCAGGGGTAGACCTAATGTTTCGTGATTTCAATATGTTGTGTTGTGTAAACGATAAAAGAGTACTCCAAGACATGTAATTCCAATGTAAATCAGTATTCTTTATTCGGTACAAAATTAGACGTCCATCCCATGAGGTCAACTTGGCAGAATGAAATCACAGATGTCACCACACAACATCTCCCTTCGTTTGAAATTATAAAATACATGCAAAATAAACAAAATGGAGGATTTTACCAAGGTGAAAAGTCACTTATAAATTTATAAGTAAGGACCAAAAGTGTTCAGACTTTGATGGGACTAATTTCAAGCAAAGGAAACAAGGGGTGCTGATTGCAAATATCACATCTTAAACTAAATCCAACCAGTTGTTCATACCAAACTTGAATTTCATAAAGTTGTTCAAAATAAGAAATTTTATGATTTTAACACCAAAGCAAACCTAGACCATCCCGGTACCATTGCCATTAATTACCATTCCAATGCCAACTTACTACAATTTAAGCATGCTATTAATGCAGTTAAAACTTACAATCTAGTAGGTGTAAAGGGCCTGAAATACATGTATAAATACATGTGTATAATCGCAATCATTGCAGAATTAGAGATTTATAAAAATTGGATGGATAATTGGAATGCTGCCTATGAATACACTTGCATTTCATGCAGTGTACTTTTATTGAAATTTGAAATTATTCTGATGTACCACTTATGAAGTATTCAAACCATGCAAAGCTTATCTCTCTGACACCAAACATTACCATTCTACAGATCTAAGCAGTTAGGGGCCTTCACCACCCTACCTGATTTAGTTTTAACAATGGTCAGAATTTGTGGAGCTGAATTACCCTGCTGAGGAGGAACCACATTTTTGTTTTTCCTAACTGGAATTTTTGACCTTGTCATTGATTTTACTGGTTTTACGTGTACACTATTTCTAGTAATTTCATGACCAGTTTCAGCTTTGATGCTGAATTTTCTGTCATGTACTTTATTGAGTACGGTACCTTCTGACCATTTTGGATATTTTTTTGAATCTGGGTCATGCATGTGCCTGATTCTGTCATCAGTCTTAATTTCAACTTTAGGATCTGATGTGTCTGTACCTTTCTTTTGACATCATGCATGTACCTGATTCTGTCATCAGTCTTAATTTCAACTTTAGGATCTGATGTGTCTGTACCTTTCTTTTGATCAACCAGCACATCTCTAATGTTACCATTGAATTTATTAATGCTGGGAAGGTTAGTACGATATAATCTTGAGTTAAAAATTTCTGCTGGTGATCTTTGAACCTCGCTATTTAAGGGTGTGTTGTTCCACATTATGAAGGATTTCTGAAAATTATTTTCAGATTTTCTGAGCATCAATTTCAATGTCCTAATATTCCTTTCAGCCAGAAATAATGAACTGCATCAAAATCTGTAATTCTGGGTCACCTTTTGTTGCCTGCTGTATTTCCTTAATTTTCTCATCACTAGCATTCAGACATACAGATGTGATGGATATCTTATCTAAACCTGAAACACTTTCTGTATCACTTGGCTCAGTGTCTACATTTCTTGATAAATGGTCAGCAAATATACTTTTGCCAGGCCTGTACTGAATTTCAAAACAGTACCATTGTGCTTTTAAGAGCATACACTGCAATCTTGGTGGAGAATTCACAAGATCCTTTTTTGACGATCATACTGAGTGGTTTGTGGTTAGATAGTACAACAGTGTGATGCCCATAAGTAAAATAATTAAACTTCTCAAAGGCATAGACCACAGCCAACATCTCCCTTTCTAATATTTGCTTACCTGCTCTCTGCACAAGTTAATGTTTTGGACCCATATGCAATTGGTACTAAATTCCCAGTGCTGTCATCACTGCTTGGTTGGAGCAAAGCACAACCAAGACCCTTCATACTAGCATCAACTTCAATGTACAAGGATTTTCTTGGTTCATAATATTTTAGGATGGTCCCATTTGTACACAGCTCATTTTTAATTGCATTAAATGCCTTCATGTGACATGGGAGCCAAACATACTCAATACCCTTCTTTATCAAGTTTACAAGTAGACTAGTTAACTTTGCAATGTTGGGAGAGAATCTCAATAAGTAATTCACGATACCCAGAAAAGACTGTAATTTTTTAACAGTATCTGATATGGGCAATTCTTGTAGGTCTTTGATCATTTTGGGATCTGGCTCAATACCATGGCATCCTAGAATCATTCTGAAGAAAGGGATCTTGGTACATTTGAAAATGCACTTTTCAGGATTAAAATGGAGTCTGACACTTTTTGAGATCTCAAGTACTTCTTGCAAAGTTTTATCATGATCATTGCCATCATCATTGAACCCATAAATGACAATGTCATCAGCAATTCCACAACACTGTTTTAATGTGTCATCAATTATTCTCTGAAAGACATCTGATGACAGAGATGCCCCCATTGGTACCCTCAAAAGCAGTATCTCCCATACATTGTTACAAACATCATGAGAAGTTCCTCTGGGTTGAGGGGTATAGTCCAAAAGCTTGAAGTGCAATCAATTATCATAAAATATTTTGCTCCTGCTAGCTTTGGGAGAAGGTCATCCACTAATTTTTCATCATGATGTGGTTGTTTAATGTATTTATTCAATTGAGTTGGGTCCAGGCAAAGACGGATTTTTCCATTGGGTTTTCTAATGCAAACAAAGCTATTGACCCAATCACTGCACTCATCGACCCCCAATTTTCTGATCACACCTAAACTTTCAAGTCTATCTACTTCATTTTTGAGAGGCTCCTGCAATGTTTGGGCCACTCTTCTTACTGGTGTGATATAGGGTACCACATCATCAGTTAAAGTAATTTTTATCTGACCTTGGAAACATCCAATTCCTTGGAATAGCTTGCTGTACTGTGAAATTATTTCTGCTTTGCACCGGTCACTTATTGTGATGCCATCCCAGTCAAAGTAGTTGTTTGGGTGCCTGACCTTCTCATCATCATTTATTTGTACTGAGTTGTAACAGTTAACAATGATGAGATTCAATTTTTCTGCATCACTAAGTCTGAGTAATGGTGTGCTCCTGTCTACAACATAAAACTCACAAACTTTTTGTGTACCTTTGTACTTGATACAAAAAGAGCACATTTCCCATATTTTTTAATCTCTTCACCACTATATGACTCAGGTTTCATGCTGTCAATGGTTTGGGCCAGAACTCTCTCATCCTGGTCTGGAAAAATACACTTGTAGTCCATCAGAGGTAGAAGATTTCCATCAGTGCCAGTGTCTATTTTAAAGTTAACATTGGTACATTCTACCCTAAGCTTACAGAAAATCTCTTTCCTAGTGGAGTCCACTTTTTTAACTTCATCAAAAAACAAGGTCTGAATGTCATGGAACTCCCTTGTGTTGCTGTCCAACCCTGAGTCATTATCTCTCTGGCATACCTCATGGTACCTTTTACCAATACCAGTTTTGTCTTTGTCTGATTTGGGGTATGATCTTCCATTTGACTGTGAATGATTTGCACTCCAACATACATTTGTGAAGTGATTTTTGCAACCACATGTCTGACATTCTTTACCAAATGCTGGACAATTGCCCTTTTTATGTTTTTTTTTGCAATATTTACAACCACCAGAATTTTTGTCTGACCACGATTTTGAGCAAAACCTACCCTTTTGCTTAGACTTAGATTTAGACCTATGATGATGTCTTTGATCATTCACCTTTTGTATCTCATCATATTTGTGAGATTGTATTCTAAGTAATTTGTGCTGTTCAATTTGGGACTCTATTTTTTGAGCTTCATGTAACATTTTTCCAATTGTATCGGTTGAAGAAATTTCTCAGAGCAATGTGTCCTGAATTTCTTTCCTGCTTAGCCCAAAAATGAACTGGTCCTTCAACATCAAATCATTTGTATCAATGGGGTATTTACACTCCTGCAGCACAATTCTTAACTTGGACAAAAATTGATCCACAGATTTTTCTCCTTGTTTCATTGACCAAAATTTAAACTTGCTAATAGTATCATTTGACTCAGGTTTAAATCTAGATTCTAATGCCCTAAAGACATTCTTTGGATCTGGCTTGTCAATTTTGAGATATTTCAATGTAATTGTTGCTTCTCTGACTAGCCAATTTATTACTAAACTACATTGTTCCTTCTTTTCATATTTTCCATGAGGACCATTGAAGAGGTTTTCACATTCCTGTCTAAAGTTCTGGAGTTCAGTAAGCTTATCTTTACTCTTCCAGTCAAATTTCAGGCAATTGATCTGTAAAGATGCCATTTTTGATTGTAGTAATGAAAATAACAAAATTGAACTTAAGAGTGAAATGCATGAAATGTTTATCAGTTGTGAGAGCATTAAGTCACCTATTTTTACCTAAGATGAAAAATCTGCAAGTGTTTTATCTGTAAAACTGCCAATACCAATGGAAAATATCACTTTTTCTTAACTATTTCACAAATTTGCAAAGTATTTGGTTCAGAATTAAAATGACATATGCTTAAAATGCTTAAAAATGTAGAGACTTACTTGAAAAATCCAAGAAAATTATTATCTGTAGGGTACCACCTTATAAGTTGACATTTTCAATTAGGACTAAATCCAGAACTAATTCCATACACAAATTTGTGAAATTCTGGTATTTTCTCACTAAAAATGAAAGTTGGCCATATTGGCATCTTTCTAAAACTTCTCTGTCACATGATGTAAATCCAAGGTGCTCATTGACTGACACAGAGTGATGACATCATTATAATGACCTAGTTCCATCTCAACAGGAATGCAGGAAGCCATCTTGGAATCCCTGAATTTCACTGATTTTTGGTCCGACTTCATTTAATTATTATCTGACTCCTGGCACACACAAAAATAATCTAGTTTCACCAGAATGATCCTGAACTTCTCCAGAATAAAGTGTAATCCATGTTCTTGATCCTGCCTATCATTAAATATACTTAAAAAGCAGATTCTCACAGGTGGTTCTGTCAAGTTAAGACATTGTTCCATAAAATTGCCAGTTTTCAGAAATCCGTGAAAAATTCAGAATTGCACAAAATATCCTAAAACTTTATCAGAACAAGCACAATAATTCACAGAACATGTTGTAATCCTTATTTCCACTTCAAAATGTCTGAATACTGAAGAGATTCCCCATGGGAAAAAATGATTGACCTCCACTGGCATAAAATTTTTGTGACCTTTGAATTTCCAAGATGATTTCCAGTCTTTTCAGAAGTAAATTATCCAAAATCTCTTGTAACTTTACTTCTGACACCATGTTGTGTTATTTAAATGATAAAAGAGTACTCCAAGACATGTAATTCCAATGTAAATCAGTTTTCTTTATTCGGTACAAAATTAGACGTCCATCCCACAAGGTCAACTCGGCAGACCGAAATCACAGATGTCACCACACAACAAATAAAACTATTTCAAGTACACCTCCAATCATTATGGGAATTAATCAATAGTCACTTAGCTGTCCGGTCTGAATTGCAATTGTAAGCGTACATATAAGTTATGTCAGGTTTCACAAATGTGATAAATTCCACTGGTGAAACTCTTATATCCATTGGGCATCAATATTAGATTTGTCTGAACTGAAAAGGTTTGAGGTAAACAGATGTCAAAAAGCAACCGTTTGATCAATGTTTGCTCGGAGATTGAGGGCTTTTTCAACGTTTTATTTCCTGAAACCTGAGTATCTCTCGTAACATAAATTGACTATATGAATTCGCTACTGGTTCTCAAGTGATTGGCAGATTGTGACGACAAAATTAAACCTGTGAAACTTTTAAAGCTGCTATTGAAAATTTATGTTTGTCAAAATGACACAATACATATGAATTCCAACAAATGGTTCCATGACAACTTACTTTAACGATACGATTATTATACTGTTTCTCAATTACGTTACCAGCTTGGGAACAAATACGGAATTTTTCAAGAAAATTTAATATCTTTTAAATCAAATGCTTGGCTCTAATTAATACCAATTTCCATATCCTTTGAGAAACAGATTTAGATCTGTTAATCTATGTTTTCTGCACTAACAAGCCAACTGCTGAAAGCACAACGAACCTTTTATGCAAATCCAATGAAATTAACATCGTAAATCTTCCACACAGCAAAAACAATTTTGTTGAAAACATACTTACCCAATCTGTACTTTTCAACTTTCAATGAAATGTCACCATTCTTTTAAGTGTGTAAATAAAGTAAAATGAAGTGATCTAATCCAATGTTTTAAAGTGTTAAATACTAATCCGTGTCTAGTTTAGAGTAATGCTAGAGAAACTCAAGGGGTAGTGTTCTATCTATCAACAACAATGTCTAATGTCATTATTACATGGATTTACTCGAAGCGTGGGAATATATCTATTTCGAGCCTGGATGGATAATCCTTAAAAAGCCATGTACATCTCAGACATACTACAATCAGCACTGTATGCAAGAGATTGAGTCTGGTCAAATTGATATTGATTGAGACCAAGGTTCTCACAGCTTCTAAAATGGACCCAGACTTCCCCTCAAATGCAATAATCTCTTCATCAATTCAGGGACAGCCTCATTCAAGCAGACCTTTCTGCTGCCTGGAGAATTTATAACAGTGTTCACAAGAGGTAATACACTCTTGAATAAATCATTGGATCAACTTATACAGGAAGGGAATTTATTGCATCAGAGGCCTAAGCTTTTTTTGCTATTATTAGCTGGTCCCTTTTCTTATATTAGTTGTAGATTTCCATAAATATTAGTGGATAGCATTAAGGGGTGACTGATGCATGTAACATGTGTGCACAAGCAATATTTCAGAAAGAATAACTTACCTCTGGTTGTATCTAATTGTATCCAAAAGATGATAGCCTGCAAAGATAAAGAACATCATTGGTGAACCTTTTATAACAGTTAAAACATATTTCTTTTCATTCAAAAAATATATAGTGTTTCTTCATCAAAAGTTGAAACAGCAGCAGTTTTGTCAAGTGGCCCTTGTACCTCAATATTTATGGACCAGTTTCTGATACAACTGATAAGCAATTTCTAACTTATCAGTATTTTAACTTATCAGTAGTCATTCGTATTCATTCATAGATCTACAGAATAAACCATCTGCACAGCAAGCAAACGTAGAGATAACATAGATTCTAATTAGATTTTGACATACTTTAAATTGTATGCTTTAAAATACTTTAAAACATAACATTTCTCCCATAATCAGTCTACGAATTACACCAGCAGAAATGTGTACATTGGTTTAAATAAATCATTGTTTCATGTATTTCTTTCGATAAAACATGTTTCTTTTTGCTGAATTATTAGTGACCTAGTGAATTTGATACCATTTCAACTAAAGGAAATTTAATCTCCCAGGTCCGCGTAGATACTTTCCTCAAGCAGACCTCACAGTGGTAACCAATCCGCACTACATGGCGCTTTCATTGAGTCAGGACTCAAACTTACAGCCTCTCTGATTCAATTTGCCATGTGGGGTTACGGTCTGCCATGCGCTCAGAGAAACAGAGAACATAGCCTATTGCAATTGTTACCACAATGATAAAACAAAGTTATTTTTCCAGCGTGTATTAAAATCAAATTCATCACATTTTAATTTTATAAGATGTTGCTAAATAAAACATGACGAGTTACACTTGCTTCGCTGCATGAGTGCAAAACCAGAACTCTATCAGACAAAACTTACAGTGTACACATGTAAATCATTACATTCAATGAAACAAATGTACATCTGGCCTTTAATGGGAGAAAAAAATAATTAAATAAACATTTACATATCCTGTTCCAATGTCTTTCTTAAAGGATTAATAGTTTTGTTACGTTTAGGAAATATATATTTGTTTGTAGGTAAATAAAATTTTAGCTGTCCCATTTATTTACCACAATTTAAGAAGTAAAAACAGAAAATATTAAACTGAGGGAAGGTAAACTCTTTTATCCAGGAAATTCTATTGAACAGAAATGAACAGGAAATCGGCAAGCTAATATCATGCCGAAAGTTGACAAAGCTACAGAAATAACATGGACATCACGCTGTACCGCATATGAATGACAAGAAGAGGAACAACAGCCTGATTCCCCTATTTTTACGGTTGGTTAACTAGCAAGGTAAAAGGAAACCAATGTAAGCACGCAGATGAACGGATGAATATTTCCGTGACTACTTGAATTTACGTCCATGCTAACACAAGAATAGAACCTTACAAACGTGATTTTGCACTTAATGCATCATAGATGACAATGATGATTTGTCTGAACATATCGCAGTCCAACAAATAATGGCAAAACAACAACTGTAAGTGTTAAGCAGCTGCTCCTGAATATTTCAACACGTCCTTTCTCACTGTAGAAAACTTACCTTAGTCATGGCATTTGTGGGGTTTCGTCTCTCATTGCTCTTCTAGGATGGTCATGAGTACATGCAGGTTATTACGAATCAAGAAATTCCTGTAAATGTCGGGACGTACAGAACAAAAGAGAAACACAAGAGTTCCATGCTGTGCTTTTGATGTGCAACATCTTATGAAAATTAAAATGTGATGAATTTGATTTTAATACACGCTGGAAAAATAACTTTGTTTTATCATTGTGGTAACAACTGCAATATGGTAACAACTGCAATAGGCTATGTTCCAAAAACGAATAGAATTTCATGATTTGGGTTTAGCCGGAAACTAATCTTGATCAGCTTTAATAGACATAAAAAATCTGAAATAGTGAAATGGTATGCATCTGTTATCTATTTTAGAGCCACGCGTTGTTTTAATACATGTGTGTTTGATTGCTTCTTTTACATATTTATGCTACTATTTTGACCATACAGGATTGCATAAATTAATACATACTGAATATCTGTATCATATGAATGTAAGACCGCAAACAATTATGTTACAATCAGTTAAGCATCCCGGCCTTAGTTTGTCAGACCATTTAGCAGCTGCTCTGTATGTTTGCTCTCCAGCCCTCTCTTTGGTCGGTGACTGCATACCCATTTCACTTATGTACGTAGCAAGCACTGGCAATGCGACAACCTTATTGGATTGTCCATCGCAGCAATTCTATGTTAAGATTTGGTTCGTTCTAGTTAAATGAAGTTGTTGTTGATCATTGTAAAAGAAGGTTACGTACAGACCTTACTGAATGGTAAGACTGCATGTAGATTCCTTCCATCAGAAATCTAGTAGTCCAAGGTCAGTTCACACACATAAATATCCCTGCAGTTAATACATGTTTAGTGCAGTCATTAAATATCCATAAATTTATATATTTACACCAGTTGGTCAATTGTGAAATAAACCCACGTAAGGACGAGTGTTATCCAAACAGAAGTGATGGTTTCTTCTTCACAAATTTTCAATCTTCAAGCTCCGTTAGCCTACCCTGATTCTCAGTGTTTGGAACAGAAACTGTTCGAACGATACTGGAGCTCATTTAAAAGGCAATGATCTTTAAATTTTCAGACAGAAAAGAAAGTCATAACTTAAATTTTGTGCCCAAAATATATGTGTGCTTGTAATTCCAAGAGGGTCTGATGAATTAATAAATCTTGCTCATTTAGTCAATTAATGATATTTATATCATATAATGTTTTGGAACTTTCTCAAGAAGATTTAATAGAAATAAGCAGAATCCATCAACCCAAAAACCTTAAGAACAATGAATGGGTATCTATCGTAATGTGGCATGCAAAATATTCATTCATTTAAAACCGTAATAACCGAAATGTCGTAAATTACAATATCATAAAGCACGATAGTAAAGCCTCTTTTATTTATTGAGTTTCATCAAAACCAAACATTAAGAAATGTGGTGATGTGTAGTACGATAATCAACCATTTTTAAGACACTAAGCTAAAAATTTTGTTTATCGTAAATTGAATTATTGCTTTCTCCTGGATGCCAAATTAGGTTTGCTACATCAACAGAATTATTAGGCATGATACGGACCAATGAATAAAAACATCACACGGAACAAGTATTGGCCTTTCAAACAATTTTTAGGCAATAATACGTTTTCAATCAACATCGTAAAAGCACAAAATGAAGATCCCGGCTTTTGACCCAGGTATAATTGTTGTACCTTGGTATTAACACACGGTGCTGAAAATCTTTTTACCGATTCTTTCCATTAAGAGACTAACGTTGTTATTCAAGGAACAACACATACGTATTCCTGCTTTCGTAAAATAAGGCTCAAGCAGACGCGTATCTGCATTGAATATATGGTCACATTAACTCATAAGCAATTGCAAATTATGACATTGGTTGACACATCTACCTTGGGCCATTGGGATTATATCTTGATCCCCCATTTAAATGACCCGCTAGATGTTAATGGCTTGTTGCATCACTGAGTACTGGGAACTCATTCGAAAGAGATTTCTTATATGACTAGTTAAGCCTCATTAATGGTAATGTAAGCTTATGGTACTCCAGTGACCTCTCCACCTTGACAATTTAGAGCCCCATGTGCTGCTTCTACACCTACTGGTTTCGTCAATAGTATTTTCCGCATTTGCCACTTGATTCCCGCTGTATTGTGCAATTTGAAATGTAAGCTCTTTTGAAAAATATACTTCCGTTATTTGTTTTCTTACACTTACGCCTACGAGAGTAGTTTTGATTGAGAACTGAAGTAACTCTTCCTCTGAGTAACATTGTCTGATAGAAAAAATACAAGTTTTTGTAATAATTCATACCCCTTAATTGAAGAACAAATTAGCAGAGTTGGTGCAGTTACAAATTGGTCCGATCCTTTACTTTTGTAACAGATTTTAATAACATATGTATGCATTCGTAGATGATTTATTACATAATTGTCTAGCCGGAATATTTTACGTTACAAACCATACAATACGAAAATACGAAATCTCCTTTCCTTGATAAAGTGACCCACAAAGAGTTCAAGATATAGTTTGTTACATGACAGGACCCATAAGAAAGGAGAAAGAAACTACTGAGGAGAAAATGACACGTCCTTTACATGTTGCCAACACCTTGACAATCAAATTTTGTAAGGAAACGCCTGATAGGGGTCCATGTCCTGAGCACGTGCTTCTAGATATTTCTAACACTTTATCAACAGCAAAGTCGCCTTTGCCTTGTCATCCAAGTGCCACTTCCAGTTAATCATTATCTTTATTTTTAGCAGTACGGTTAAATCTGACTTTCCTGTCGTTTATTATAACACAGGAGACGAATGATAACGATTAATTGTAGTAGAAGTTACCCCGTATTAAAGGTGGTTGTTCCCAATTTAGGATAGTACGTTGACCCTTTCGTTATCTTAATTATTAAAGGAACGCAAGAAAGTGGTATCGCTACATGAATGTCCATTGCAAGAAAAGATAGATAAGACTATGATGTGGAAAACGTGCTTAAATGTAAAGGGAACAAATGAAGGGGTTTTTTTCAGACCAGTACAATTTCTCATTTTTGCAGTGAAGTGAACAGTTTCCATAGAATACACATCAGCTCTCGAAATTCCTCCCATTTTGGAAGCGTACGGAACGAAAGAGAAAACAAAAGAATTCTACTCTGTGCTTTTGATCTGCTATTGTTTCCAAACTGATAAGAATTTCAGGAGCTGATACATCTGACATTCTTTCCTTTCAAATATGGTTTTATACCAAAAGAAATCTCGCGTTCAAAAAAACCTCGCACGGAATTTCTTTAGATTTAGATAGACATTTGGTCCATCCATGCAGAGTTATCACCAGGACAACAACAAAAGCTGTAGTGACCCGCTTTATTTGATGCTTTTCCAAATTTGCTAAATTTAATTTGCGCGGTGTCCATGGATCCAGTTTTTGTGTGCACCTCACAATAGAAACCAATCTACACAACATGTTCTTCTCATTGAATAAAGATCCACAAATTCAACCCCCTGATTTCATTTGCTTTGAAAGCCACAGCGCACCGTTGCTGTGTTACAATGTGAGAGCGAAAGTAACAATAAAGTATATTCAGTCTTGTAGCAGTGCATATCAGGGACCTTGAAATATTTACTGGTAGTCATTGAACTTTCTTAATTTCTACGTCTTACAGACATTTTTGTCTCGCAAGGTACTTTTTCTGGGGTATTTTTGCTTCCAGATTGGGACGATTTTGACGAGACTTCTTGTCTTCAATTTGAGTGTATCCACAGTTATCTGCTTTCTTAGGGGCACTGATTCTCTCAACACTGCTAGCATTTAGGCTTCGACTAAACATTCAATCACTATCATTTTCCAGAATAAGTTTGAATTAGTATAGATTTGAAATAATAGATTCTACGGATGCTCTTAAATGTTTCCGGTTTACAGTTTATCCTTGCCTTTACGTCCACGTGAAAATGACTGCGATACCAAAGCCTTTGCCTTGAGTCTGCCTTTAGGACATGAAGCATGTGTTGTTAACTTTGAATATTAAAATTCCTAGCAGAATAACATTAAATATTTTAATTTTCTCAAAAAAATCTTATTTTATGTTTTTAGAAGACGTACTTTAATCAACTACAATGTGGCACTGTGTCTTTCTAATTACTGGCAGACAAAGGGATGGCAGATACAAAGGCAAAACGAACGTGAATATTGGCAAGCATAAGTGTTGTTGGTGTCGAAATATATTGGTACATACTCTTACGAGTTAGCTGCCGTAACGAATAGCCTGTGCAGATCGGATATAGAAAGGTGCTATTTTCAGCAACGCTCTCGCATAGCAAAAACGATTTAAGCAGATTGGGTGGACACACTAAATGTCCCGAGTTGTCAAGAGACAAATAAATATGGCTAAAGCGGTCAATGGTCTCCAGCTGGAAATACTGACCGAACCTACTTCTGTAATGTAACATGTGAACGTCAGACATAGTTTCATTTGAATATTGTACCGCAGTACAGACAATAGAGGTTTTTCCTAAATACGATTTCTCTTACATCTGATATATCTGTCGGATTTGGTAGGTCCACGTCAAAATTGAAAAAGTAGACTTTGTGTTGTTTGCAATTGCCATTAGATTATATATCATAACAATTATTTGTAAAAAAACCCCCAGCATCTGTTTTATTTTTTTAAATTTGTACCAAAGTTAGTAATATAACCAAACCTTTCAAATCTGTCGAATCTGGCAGAGAACAAATTAGAAAAAAACTATGATTTTGTGATTTTTTGTATACCATATTGACAATACTGATGTTCAAAATCTTGTGAAAGAGTTGTATGAATGCATTTTAAAATTAGTAACCAAATATGAATAGAAACAAATCCCAAAGTATTTTTCTATGGAGGAATTGCGGTAAAAATAATCAAATCAATCAATCGGCAAATCGTCGCTTGAGTGCTGAAAATGTTGTTATCAATTGATTTTCCTAATTCTCTGTTTTCTTGAGGAAAAGAGGCAAATGTGTTACCAGGCAACTTAATGATCCTACTAAAAGTGGCTAATCCGCTGACCCGGCTGTCCAAACGAGTGAATCTTCAGCGAGAAAAGAGGTAATCAGTGTAAATTACTTGTATTGTGACGACAACACTTACCGATCCTTCAAAAAAGTTGTATGAATCACAAAATCAGCTTCTTGTTTCTGTCAATTTTGGTTTATGGATTATTTTTTCGTACGAAATATGAAGTTATTCGCAAATGGAAATCGGTTTAATGGTAAAGCTAAATTTTTCAAATTTTAGGTTGAATTTACACTAGTTATGAAATTTAACTTGTGTTGAGATTTGCAATTTTAACATGTGAAGCAAAACTGTTGATAACAGCAAAAGAGCCATTAACAATTTTTACAGCCAGGGTGTCAAGTGACGTTTTTAGGTAGCACTTTGGGCTCTGTACCCCTTACTAAGTCAAATACGTGCATGACACACGTGTTAATGCTGTCGACTTGGCAGAGTTTTAATAAAACATTTGTCGCAAAGAAAGCGTTTTCGGTAGTTTTACGACAGTTAAAGACGGGTCACAAGGCTAGTTTTGATGCGAAATTCAGTGTGACTTCGTGTGATCTGGCTGCATTTGGTGCCATGGTATGCCCATGGTAAATTTGATGCAGTGTACATGAATCCATTACGTTTGTTATTACTCTGAAATGTGGAATCTCAGCCCTCGACGAATAACAAATGTAAAATGCGGAATGTTAACCCTGAGTCAGCAATAGGGAAAGGTCTATAAAGAAGGGGCAATGCTGGTCACAAAGAAATTAGCTAGGCCTTTCGCAGTTGTTCTGAAGCCTCTGCACTTAATTTCCATTTATTTCCTTAGTGCGAGTGAAGCTGTAACAGCAGTGTAAAAGCATTTTATGAGGATTCCCTGCTATTCCAAAAGTCATCATAGGGTTTACTATACACACTCAGCATGTACAAGTGAACACTGAAAGCTCTAAGTTTCTCTCGGGGGAAATATATGATGGGCCATGATTGAAAGGGGGGATCCACGGCTGAATACAGATTGTACATGTACAGAATCTAAGGATCAACTGATAACATTGCCTTATTCATTTTCTAATGCACGTTTCCAGCTGTTATTTAAAGGATAGGTTTCAATACTCAAAAGCTGAAGTCATTTGTCTAACTGTGGCGTCTAATTGTTTGTGCAGTGTCACTGAGTTTAACACACGACGGGGATTCATTCTTGAGGCTACAACAAAACATGCAGTAAATCATTCTTCACTGATGTTTCAAAGGTAACTTAAAGTTCGTGGATTAATCCGGGGCCGTGTCCGGTAAATGTTGTATTACCTCTCAAGGTTTGTCTATGGGGTAAGTTTGCACCTCCACTCTTTGTTTGGGTTTATGTATCATGGGGTACGGTGTGGGAAGCTTATCTGTGTGGGGGTGCTGAGGGTATCCCGGGAGTGTTAGGTTTGTATGGCTGGTGCATGGCAGTACTACTAGAGAGAGTTAGCACAAGGCTAATTTGCTGACTGTAGCTGAGCTGTGCAGATAAGAGTCGTGTTGCATGTGCAGTGCAGTGCAGTTTGCGTGTTCTGCCCCTTTTCCTAGTATATATAGCAAGAAAATAGAGCAATCAATGCAGAAAAGATATCGTTACCTAGCTGACTAAAAGCAGTCAGCATAAAAACGGTACGCAGAACGTATATGTCCGTGAGAAAGAAAGAATACAAATTAATTAACAAAAATAAAAGTAAACAAAGTAGACAAATTTGCTATCTTTAAAACAATAGTTAAATATTTTGTACTTGCATGAAATCTTTTTTAATAAAAAATCTGGAAAACCCCTGCAATATATTGTGATATTCTCTCTAAGATCCTATACAAATCTAATGAATCCTAAATTAAGGTGTTGCATGACCATATTTCGTATTGCCATACTAGACAGACGTCCTCTCTGTGCCGATCTGCACAAATATTGAATATATAAGTAGGTGTTGTAAACACCTTAAGTAAATTTTGAACCATTAATCTGATTTCAACAAGTCTCTTTCCATAGTCAATGAAATAACATCTTAGCTGTTATATTACCAAAAAGAATGATGTTCTTTCAAATGTTCTTACTTTATAATATTTTGAGTTACAAAGAAGAGTCTCATGGATAAAGCAGAAAGTTAAAAAATTATTAACAGTCAGATTGTGACAAAATGGATAATTCTGAATTTCGTAAAGAAGAAAAGCCAGAACTTCCTGTCTCAATGGTTTTCATTGCTTCTGCCATTATGCAGATTTATCAACGTTATGTAGCTATTCATATTTATTTTTACTAAATTTTACTATATTTATTTTTGCTATACACTTGGTGACAATAACTCTTCTGTAGCAGTGTTTTATAAACTAAAAATGTAAGTTAGACAATGCATCCGCCTGGCAACCATCGAGTAGATGAAACATAACTAGTTTTTTTTGCATCAAGCCACGTGTAAAAAGGAATAAAACCCACGCTAAGCATTTAATACAAGAGACGCACACTTCAAACATTACTTTGTACAAGAGCAAGCTGTAAACCGATTTCAACAAATGTAAGCTTTAAAACACACAAATAAAATGTATTCTATACATTTATATCTGTCGGATAAAGAGCTAAGCAAACTACAGATGTCTGGAGAAGAGACTTAATTGCTCAAAGGCTTAGACATCTTTGACCGAACAAACTCGTCATTTGAATGTGTATGATATCTAACACGCCCGCGCATATCCATGGACATTGCAAAACATTGAAGGGGTTGAACAATTTAACACGAGAAGCTTTTCATTGACATAATATAAAATTTGAAGACATTTGTCATTAATCAAAATATTGAAGTTGCTGATTTGATTTTAAACACACATGTATTTTGACTACTGTTACAACTTTGAATGTGTCAGTACACGGAATTCGTATCAAAAGTTTAACAGTAGCGCATCAAAAGCACTGTGTGAAATTCTTTTGTTCTCTCCTTTGTTCTCTTCGTTTTCAAAATGATACGATTTCTGTGTACTGTCGTACTATTCCATTCAAAATTAATTTGAGTCATGTAACCCTGAATGTAGCTGTCTAGAGGTGACTTTTGTTAGCATAACATCCTGCCCTCTTTCCCGCCGAATAACCAAGTGAAGTTTTCCGTCAATCTAAGGGCCTACGACTGGTCCATTCTGTTTACCCATAGCCTTGGTAACTGTGGTAGTATAAAGGTCAACCCAGCCAGTAAGCAGCCACTGCTGCCAGGGACACATGACCACACACATGTACATACGTTCAGCACTCAATAAAACAATCTAAGCCCATACCGCTCGTGTCTTATTATTTCACCCTTAGACAGTAGCCACAAAATAAAATAATAACTATGGAGATATTCAAATTATGTTGAGATGAAACGTATTTTATGTTAATCAAATAATAATTTTAGATTATCTGTCAATTTTTATTAGGAAATTTATTATCTTTTGTCGCTGTATCCGAGTAAATGAGACGTAAAAACAATTCTTAAAAAGTAACGTTCAGTTGTAAACGCCCATGGATTTTCACTTTTATCTAAATATGTGAGTGTTAAGTATTCTTTAGACTCACAGTGATAGCAATGAATGTGACACAAGCTTTATTGTCTAATTAATGATATCAAGTGTATGAATAAAGAGGAAAAACACCATAATAATAGCACACAGCATCATTAAGAAGCTGCTGAAGCCAAAAATGCCAGCTTCTGTCTGGTCACAACAAATGGGTATGACCTTTGCCAGATGCCTTTTAAGTATCAGGCAATAGGCTCCCTTAATCTGGGTTAACAAGCTTAGACTCTCGCATCAGCCGGCAATATAAATAGTCTCTTATAATTATTAAGTGTTCTGGTGATCAAATCACTTGTGGCTATTAATAGTTACACCTTTAGTCGAATTGGCACACTTATCATGGAACTAACATCTCAGTTGCAGATGTTGCATCAGTCACAGATTTCAATAACTCTATTATTGTCGCATAATTGATTTTCTGTGTCCAGGAAATTACCACAGTCATGTGCAAATGGGGTGCAATCGGAGAGGGCATGACGATAAGAAAAGGATAACAATTGTCAATGAAAATTCAGTGACACACTTTCTCAGTAATTTTGAAAGCTTTAATAATATCAAGTTTACTTATGGAATGACAAAGAAAATCAGATATGTGACCATAGTTTAATTTTCCCAACCTTAAATTCTTGAGGGCCCTACCTACCTATGAGTTTTGCTTTGGATGTGCTGCAGTAAGCAACTGAACATATATGGACGACAACAATCACTGTCTTTATCAAGTGAAAAAATAGAGACTTTGCAATAACGTTTGCTGTCTGTCTGTTTTACTTGACGTGTTATCAATAAGTCATCAATCAAACAATAATTCTTATAATGCATTCAGTGCAGAGACTTCCATTGATTAATGACGAATCTTTTTTGACATTTGTGTCTAATCAAAAGACAAAACTAAATATGATCTAATTGACTCCATTGTTCTCTCTTGCAACATGTTTGCTCACTTTAATCCTTCTGTCTCAATCTGAATTCTTATGGTCATGACGAAATTTACAAGCAGCCAATTAACAGTGCAAAACGAAGGTCTATTCAAATCAAAGTTATTCATTGTTGATCTTCATTTAAAATTTGATCTTCGAATGTTTGGTGACTGAATATATAACGAATGTTCGGGCAAATTTGTAAAATGACTGTTAATGAATATCTACATTTAATGATCACGAAAATAATTTGGATGATTTATTTGAGCATGACAAAATATTTATTTAACTGCAAATTTTATGTAAATATTTAGTGAGTTTTGTCATGGACATACAAAGTTATTTTGCTCTGCTCATGGTCTAGTTCACTCGTTAGCTTCTTGTTAACTTTCTAGCTTTCAGTTTCATCTATTCTCTCTATTTTTTTTTAAATTTGACAACACGTTTACGGTCATGATCTGAACACAGGCCTTTGAGTGATATATTAAATCCAGTCAAGTGCGCTCAGTCTTGTTTGACAAACTGACATCAAGTGTTCTCAGTCTTACAGGATATTATACTTGTTGCCTGACAGGGACCTGTGTCGTAGGAGTAAACTATTTGATTAAAGAATTAAGCCTCGTAGAGACATCAGTTTCCATGGGTCGAGTTGGTTAGACATAATCATTGACGGAGGCTGTGAAAACTTGACCACAATCACAAAATATTGGCTAAAGACTGTACCATTTAAAATCTGAGCAAAGAGGTCAATGGCATTTTCCAAAAAAAAAAAAGAGCTTTATAAAAGAACATTACTAAAAGAAAATGATTCTCCCAACAACAGTAAATTGTCTTAAATGAACTTCTTCACTTCTACAATCTCCAATTCCGTGTCTTATATAAATGTCAAATTCACAGGTGACTTAACTTTCAGACAATGATATTCTATTGAATTCCTGTTCTCAATCATGTCAGTATGTTGACTAAGATAGATAAAAAATACTTACCTTTACAGGGATCAATTTTTCTAAAGCAGGTAAAATAGCAAGAGAAAGCTTTTTTTACACGTATGATCAATATCCAACAAGATACGTTATTAGAAAAATATTCGGAAAATGAATGAATGTACCAGTATATAATTTATGCAATGTTACAATACCATTTATTGTAAAACGCACCAGTAACAGTTTCCGTTAAATCCAAGGGATTAATACGTCAGATCAACTTACATGGTAGAGAATCCACTAAATTATGAGGGAACATCCCAAAGAGAAATCTCATTTAAGCACCGAATGTCTACCACTTTATCTGGCTGCTCTCTCCTCAGTTAATGTTTTCCTGATAAAGACTCAAGCATTAGTACCAGCAGCAGACTCAAACAGGCACAGACATAATGTGTACAAATATCAGTCAGCCGCCACTCACTCACATACAATGTCTAGATTCTGGTAGCATCATCACTCACCAAGAAACGATTCTCTTTGACAGCAGTTATCTTCACAGAATATCATTTATATTTACTACATATAAAAATAATATAAAGAGTACCCAGAGAAATATGAGGCAGTGAATAAAGGTGCAGAACCACCATGAAGAGTAAGCTAAGTGTGATAAGATTCCCTGTGCTCCAGTAACAGTTTGAAATGTTTGTACACATTTATCAATGTGCATATCGGGAAAATGTCTTCTGGGAAGATCATTGCTTATTTGAATGACTAGCCCTTATTGCGCTTGAACTGAACACATTGACCAGCACGGAAATTTCAGAGTAAGTATTGATGAGTGAGTTTATGGGTGTTACAAGATTTCATTTACTCACAAACCTGTTCATTGCCATCCAGATCATGTTTGTACTGATACATATTATGGAATGCTGTAAAAAATTTTAATATTTCCCATTACACAAATTTGTGACAAGTTACAAGAATTTTAAATGACGATAAAACGAATTTTACAATCTTGCAAAATAGTTACATCTCCTGTTTCATGCAAACAAATTGTAAGTATCTAGGCAACTAAAACCCCTTTTCAGTAAAATGAATAACCTGATGAACAGAAAAAGGTTATCCCTTCAATGGGGAGGAGGCAATCAGTGCAAATTGCTTCTATTGTCACCGAGGTCCTCATTGATTTTCTCATAGAAATCAAGTTATTCAAACAGGAAAATCCATAGGTACTCTTGTAAGACACAGAGAGATGCACAAAACTGAAAATCAAACTATGATGCTGCTCTATTTATATGGATCCATCGTACAAGGAATTACGCCTTGAGTAAAAGGAATTGTTAACAAAATAAGAAAGTCATTCCTTTCTATTTGCACTTTTATGTAATCAGCAATTTTAGATTTTAATCCTGCACCATGCATACAACTATTTAATAACCATGTTCCACTTTTAAAATTATTCGGATATTGTATCCGTGTTAACAATCCTTATTAATAAATAGAATATTTAATATTCATTTAGTGCATAATTGATGAGAGTCATATTGGTAAGTATCTCCACCAAATTCTAAAACTATCCGCCTAAAACTTTACCAATAAGCAATACCTGTCACAAATGGTAACCTGTCATACCTAAAAGTGGGCTTGTTGAAATATTGTTATATTTTTATATAAACAACAGATAAAATATCAAATGTGGAGCCACGCAGTTATGTTAACGTTGTACCAGGACAGAGTTTGCACTGGATGGATTCTGCGCCGCAGATTTCATCCAAGGATGGATTCTGCGCCATCTAGAAAAGATGTCTGCTTGGAGCAGTCTCTGTCCTAGGACAGATCACGCTCCCTGGGATCAAAAGAGCTCCATTAAATTTAAGTTTTGCCTGAACTTTAAATAAAACTTTAAGTAGAATTGAAAGGCAATCAAGTGTCACAGT
>JBCAUI010508139.1:0-12759 GCA_038406195.1 Haplosyllis anthogorgicola | reverse complement strand
ATGGCCGCCAAACATGTTTTTACAGACGGAGAGGGAGGGCCCAAAATGGCGGACAAACATGGTTTAAAAGAGGTCAGGGGGGCCCAGGCCCCTAAAGCCCCCCCCCCCTCCCTGGATCCGCTACTGCTGTAGTTTAATTTCTTTAATATTACTTTTTTCAATCCATCTCGTTAAGTGTCTAACAAGAAATCATGATCATTTTACAACAGAATTACTGCTGTTGGAAAATAACCTTAAATTCACAGTATGGCCACACTACATTTAACCACAAATAAAACCATGGTTTTATCATATGTACTCACGGATGCACTTGACGATTTCTCTTTATCACTTGACTTAATGGTTCCACCAGATCCACTTCCGGTTCCTGTGGCGCCACTGATCTTCCGGGCTAGCCAGGACGTTAGACTGGTTCCCGTGGCGGCGGGTTCCCGGTGTGGACTGGTTGCTGGTGAAGACGTTGTAGAGATGATATCAGCAGAAAGTGGAATGTCGATGCTGGAAGCACGTTTGTGTTTACTGCTGCTGGTCTGCGGTGCTTTCACCTGCAAAACGATTTTGCAATCATTTATGTATAATTGCCTATTTTCCGTCAAAACACTGTTTCTAGCGTCATAGGCATTATTTTTGTTATGATGTAATAACGCAAATAATGCCACTACTTTCTTGGCGTATGAAAGTAGAACATGATACGTGTTTTTAGGATAAAGCCCACATATTGAAATGAAAGGCAAATATAAATTTATCCCAAATTTGCCGAGTGTAAAAAGGGAAGCTCTGATAAAGCAAATCGTCCTTCGAAATCACTATTCATTCCCAATGAGGAGCAGGATACAGCTCGCTGCACGAGACCCCTACCTCAACCTCACCTTACATCAACACCTCACTACGCACTATTACCCTTCCCTGCCCCTACCCTATCCCTGACGTACCTGGACTTCTAGTGGAACGTTAGCTGAGGGTACGGCCGGTGGTACCAGAGCCACACCCATCTTGGCGACTCCACTCTGCACCGACGATGCATCCACGCTCTGGGACTTCTTCCCTCTGAAAACACGAGCAGTCAGATCAGAATCAACTTCCAAAGTGGATCTCTCACCTGCACTCTTACTTGTTTACGTGTGGTTATCCCAAAAGTCACATCAGGTGTGACACTTGCCTTTTCCACCAATAGAGGTGTACACTGTTTGAGCATGTATATGGCATGGCTGGCCAAGCTCCTCTCACATGCATCAGCTGGGATTTAAACCACCGATACATTGGTGAGCTTCCAGTTGCGAGAGAAAAGTTAGTCTAGCATTGTAGCGAAAAGGATCCCGAGTAATCGGATTTGTTTTGCCCAGATTGGTGTCCCCAAGAACCATTGAGCACATGCTATTAACCATTGGGATTTACGCCATCTCGATGGCTAGAAATGTCTCTTCTAGAAGCTGCAGCATCTCTTTTCTAGTCAGTGATTTATTGACTTCAGACATTCGAAAACACTGCTAGCTTCTATTGTGAATGGAAGCAAAATTGATATACTTAAAACAAACTGTAAAAAAACAACTTACGAAAACATTTTTCGTCGTTCCTTGACCGAGGTAAAAAAGAAAGGTTTCGACGCAGTCTTCTGGGGTTCCAGTTCCGCCGGAACATCCGGCTCTTGGACTTCCGGTTCTTTTGGAGGTACTATTTCCGGTTCCTGTTTTGTTTGCTGTGGTTGTTGGAGAGCTTTAATATCTGTGGGATAATTCTCAAAGAACTTAGTCCTGTCTATTTTATGTTGTGACGATCTACGACTGCCGCTATGCCACGCGGCTCTTTTTATATCCGGCGTCATGTATTTTGTAAGCGCCTCAATTCCCGGGGTTATTGTCAATTCACCGATCCGTATGGAGGCAGGGAGTGTTTGGGATATTGGGGCATCTTCATACTCCTCGGCGTAACGCCCGTAGACGGAACGCCTCTCCGGGAGCTCACCCAACTCACTGTCGAGATGGGCCGGGACGTAGACTGGTTCTTGGTCCGAACTGTCGACAGAAACACTTTTCGTCAAAATCCGAACTCGTCCCGTTCTCTCGTGAACTATCGCCTGCGATTCCGAGGACATGCCACTACCGTTAGTTCCGTTTTCCTTCTCAGTTTCTTCTCGCTCAATGGCGGCTAGTTTGGCGTAGAGTTTGTTCATGGCGCCAGAGGTCATGAGACTGACGCCAGAGCCAGGAATTGGGGAGCGCCGTGGCGTTCTTGGCGGCGTTGGCGCGATCATAATACTCGGAGGTGGCGCCGGGTAGGGCGAAAGTTTTCGGAAACGGAAGTGTTTTTCTGGTGATGCATCACGTGATGAGTATGCACTTTGAGTTCCGGTTTGGTGGAGGGAGGAGCGCGTGAGCGTGGAATGGCGGGAACGGCGCCCTAGAGTGCCACCCTCTGGTGGTGCAGTCATGTCTTTGCTGCTGGAGAACGATCGTGTGAGAACTTGTCGCGCCCTAGCGATCCTACTCACGTGATCCTCACTATCGGAAGACGCGCCAGAAGTACCGGAAGTAGACGCGTACAAGGGTTCCGCTATGTATAAGGGCCCGGATGGAGGTAGACTGACGGAAGTGTGACACACTGCGGCGGCTGCGGAGGGAGAGAGCGCGATGACTGGAACAGCCACAGCGGCGGGGGGAAGGTAATCTGAATCATCATCGTCGTCACCGTGAAGTTCGACTTCCGATGTCGACAGAGATCTGTCAAATGGAAAAAGATTTTAGAAAATGTAATTATATTGTAATTATACAACACCATGGCGCAATCATTTTGGGACCACTGATACATCTGTTTTGGACTCTCCAGGAAACAGGGAATTACAGTCAATGATTTTGTTAAGTCATGCAAATGTTCAGATTGCTACTGAAGTTTTATGATCAACCGGTATGCATTTAAACATCCTCTTCAAATCACTGCTACGGGTGGCTTTCTGAATGCAAGAGGACCTGATTTTCTCGCAGTGTATGGGGTGGTGTTGGTATCTAAGGTTCGAGTGACTGTAGATAAGGGGTGTTAGGAATTTACCTTCAAAATGCAAGAGGAGTTGTGGACTTGAGTTGTTGTAGTTTTGGTTGGTAGGGATACAGTGGGCGTGGAGACAGTGGGTAAATGCAGGAGTTTGGGGTGGCTGGTTGGGGTAATGATTGGGGTAGTAGGTAGTTACCTTCTGAACGCAGGAGTTTGGGGTGGCTGGTTGGGGTAATGATTGGGGCAGTAGGTAGTTACCTTCTAAACGCAGGAGTTTGGGGTGGCTGGTTGGGGTAATGATTGGAGTAGTAGGTACTTACCTTCTGAATGCAGGAGTTTGGGGTGGCTGGTTGGGGTAATGATTGGGGTAGTAGGTACTTACCTTCTGAATGCAGGAGTTTGGGGTGGCTGGTTGGAGTAATGATTGGGGCAGTAGGTAGTTACCTTCTGAACGCAGGAGGAGCCGTGGACCTATTTTCACGTAGTTTAACATTCAGTATCTGATTTATACCCTCTGTGTGACTCCATTCTGGAACGGCCTGAAACAACAACATAGTCACAAATTTATGACGTTTCTCTGGAACATCTCCTGAAATTCCTATCAGTTTTGGAATGATAAAAGTACAGTTTAGAATTCTCTCTCTTGTTCTGTAAGTTTCCAAAATGATATAAATTTCAGGAGCTGGTTTGGACTCTTTTTAATCATCAACAAATTAAATTATTTAAATTAATAATAAATAAATTTATATACACTCAGGAGAGAAAATGATTCTTTGATTTATTTAAACTTTAATTCATTTTTAAACAACCAGCATCATAAGAAAATATTTAATTTTCCCGTCATGATGACAATAATGGTGTCTCTTATAATTTACTGTATTTTTCTTTATTTTAACGTAATAATTGAACAAATTCTTAAATGAACAACAGACATAGATGTGACCAAGGTGATGTAACCAAGGTGACGTAACCAAGGTGATAAACAAAGTAAATAAAGGATGTTAGTTCATTAAGAAGCCGTGGAGATGAGACAATAGCCCGATCAATCAGACATTATAAATAGCAGTAAAGCAACATTAATTAAGCATTCGGAGGTTAAATTGATTTTTAAAATAGACGAAGTTTAACCATTTTAATTTCAGTTCCTCGCTTCCGTTACAATAGAAATATGGAATACGAATTTTATCCAATAGATTTCGGAATTTACAGGTTAATCATACATGTGTCGAATTCATGTTATTAAGCCGTTAGTTTGTAGATGAAATCACGAAAAAGTAGCCCGTGAGTGTGTTTAGGATGCTGCGAGGGTGTATTTGATTTGAATCTTGTACTTCACGGTGATCGAACTGAGACTGCTGGAAACGTTATACTGTCAACTATAACAAATCCGGAGAAAATATCTCGACAGTCAAGTTTATAAATCTTAGTAATTAAGTTTAAATTAATAATTGAAATGATACCTAATGATTAATATTTTATTGCTATATATTAGATATTGTATTATTCTTTGAACTTTAAGTATAATTGCATTATAAAGTATTCCCCAGAAACTTTGTATGTAAACAAAGGGAAGCCATTTTGAATTACTGCTGAACTGCTATTTTTTTTTATTTTCAAATATCCTAAGATATTATGCACAAATGCATTTCAATTACATGCCTTGTTATTCTTTGATATATAATTAATACACCTCATGCACAAATAGGGCATTATACAGTTAAGAAAGAAAATTTGGTTTTTCTGTCATTGTCCCCAGATTTGTCATAGTTGAGGGTATGTTGTTTATGGAAAATCAATTCGAACACCATGACTAAGTGGTCAAAAGGGACACTTGCCCCCTTCAACCCCCCCCCCCCTCCACACCCCATTTGTTCTCTCTTGTTCTGTACGTTTGCAATTTATGGGAAATTCAGTAGTTGCATTTGAAAGGAAATCCTGTATTCTCGACTGTCACAGTGTCTTGAACAACTTTGAATTTTTGCCCCTGTGCATACGAATGTACGGATTTTACAACTTGAATGCACGATGTAAATCCGTAGTTTTTCCACATAATGCTACAAATTAATGACATTTCAAATAAACACTTTACTTTAATGGAGTTGGTTCAAAAAGTACACAGAATATGTGCACACACTTGGTAACACACCACTAGAAGCACATACAGAAAGCAAAGCAGAGGTGCTACCAGGAGAATATAGAAATCTGGAGCAGGACAAAAGTTTCAAAGAGATACTTACATGTTGGAATAAAGGAGGAAAAAGAGTTGATTTCACACCCAGCAGATTTTCATTTGTCTTTTTGCAAATAAAAGTATGGCCAACGTAAGGCTTTAAACTCTTATTTGAAAAATTGAAGCAATAGTTTTGTTTACATTAAAGGTCAAGAAGGTTGAAGAAAGGTCAAGGTCAAAGTTTGTAATTGAAAGTTAGTCCTGCTCAGGTATATTTGCTCTATTGTTATTTAACACGTTAACACATTTGATATTTTCATTTTTTTGTCTTGTCCTAATCTATTGTTTTTGTTTACAAATCTACTTTATTAAGTTTTATGTTCATGAAAGCGCTGCCTACACTTTTCTTTTTTTCACTCTGATGTGCTGCGCTATGATGTACACTGCACAAAAACACACTTTTCAGAAACTATTTTTATTTTAGGAATCGCGACTTTCTACCAGACACTTTGGGAATTTCTAATAAAATCTAATGATTTCAAAACGAGGTCAATTAAATAAGTGAAGAAAATCACTGAACTACTAAACTGTTGCAGCAGAAATCTATGAAAATTCAATAGAAACCTGAGAAACAAAATAATACAGTGATGGATTTTTTGATAAAATGTAACAAATAAATTGCAAAATTAAGGAGACACATTGAAGAAAGAAGTAGTGGAAAATCAAGTTATTAGAGCAGAGGAAGAAACTAAAAATGTCGTTTTATAACAGATAAAAGATGGAAAACATTCCAGTTAAATTTCCAAAGATGGAAAGTGGTGCGTTGCCACTATGTACTTGGCAATATAGTCTGTAAAGGCTTCTCAGCCTTGCTTTTTAGTATCCTAGTGTAAACGCCTATCGTGTTTCAATTTTGAAATGCAGAACACATTAAAATTATTATTCTCATGTGCAACCCAATTCTTCAACACTACATTGAAGTACACTGGGAATTGAAAATTTATTCGAGACAGAAATCTGCTGTATTGGATAATAAATACTAAGAAGCCAGCTGGCTCCTTCTTCACAAATGTAGTAAAGGATCAATGTATGCAGACCCAGGCTCACAGCAAGTCTGTGCAATGGTCTTACGTTGAAAAGGTAATTCATATGACGTCGACAGCTGACTTGACGTCAAATCGAAAATGCAGTGCATTATGACGTCACGAGTTCATATTCAACTGGAATGCCGTAGATCTGAGTACAGGAGTGATAGACATATTAGTCAAAGATGACGTAAGCAAGTCACGTGATGTTAATGACGTCAAAGATGTTAGTAGTAGGTAAGCTTACCTCTGCCGGGTGCTTATCATTTGGCTGTAGTGAGAAAACAGAAGGCAACAACATTCAATTCAGTTCGTGTGTCTGTTTGTTTGTTTTACTTGAATGGTTTAAAGCAAGACGTAACACAATGCACCAATCAATGTTTGGTTCAGCATCATCATCAACATCATCATCTGGAGGAGGATTTTTCCATCACAATGTTAAAATGAGACTTTCATTGTGTTTTTGTTTGTGTGGTGGGTGTTTTGGCTCCTTGTTTAGATATCTAAGCGCGTGGCTGCTTGATTCCTGATTGGCTGGCTGGCTGCTTACGGACTAAGATGGCGGCGGTGCAACAAAATATAATGTGCGTCACTAGAGGCGCCACAGGTCACATACAGACGCGTGTTAGAAGCAGGAAATACAAGAAGAGCTTCAAGACGGGGCTTTTTAATATGGCCACAAGAGGAAAAAATTGTTTCAGGAACAGACATGGTACTTGTACAACACTTTTGAATGTCTTGCTTGGGAATGATCCTGCTCCTGGTGCTTCAAGAAAGGAAAAATTTTCAAAAGCAGAAATAATTCATCAAAATGGTTTGTTCATTCAAGCAAGCCTTGTTTGCAAAAGGATGCTGGGGCTGTATTCCCACTTCTGACACACATTATTACGAGGCAGAGACAAAAAATTACTTAAATATTATGTACATTCTTAGAGAGCAGTGACATTGAGGAGAAGCTTTGAGGTGTGAATATTTCAAAACAAAATGGAATGCGTTATGATAAGTAAAGAGAACCATACCTTCAGGTAAAAAACAAAAGGGAGTATCAAAATTCCTTCATTAAAAGTGAAAAGGTTTGTAAATACACAAATTATGTTAATATAACACATTTTCGACCATTTTGTTTTGGAACAAACACACATATTTCTGATTGACCTGGCTATATATTATTATAAGCATAGTAAATTTAAATACTTAAACAAATGGACATTGTAACAAAACAAGACAAATTTAAATTAAAAAAGAAACAGAACTTGACAAAGAATTAATCAACATTAAAAGGCAAAGCCATAAACAACCAGACCAACATTGACAAACAAGCACAGAGAATAAATAAACAAACAAATAAAAAACAGTGTGAGCATCTAGGAACTGGTGCTAAAGAACCCGTTACAACTGGTGCAGATATTTTACTCTTTTTGTTTAGAACGTACCACTACGATGGGTAGGAATGCGTATTTTCCAGGAGCGCACTGATACAGGAGTTATCCGCCCCTCCATGCTGCTAAATGGCCTAAAATCTAACTGAAATTCAAGAAAATCATTTCCATGGTCAATCTAGGTATTTATTATTGAACACCAGCTTTAAGTCTGTTCTTCTACGTTATGCTTTTATAAATGAAGACCAGCTTTAACTCTGGCTAAGTTTGTAGTTCCTGAGACAGTAATACTAAGAAGAGCTTTGTAAAGACCCAATATGGCCGCTGTCTGTGTGACGTCACAAGATGGCGTGTGCATGAAATGACGTCACAAAATAGCAGCAGGTACAGACAGCGGGAAACAGAGAGTTTTACTGCTAATGCTTCATTAAACCAAAACACCTCAGGTCCATCGAGTCATTTGCATGCTACATATCCTACAGTAAGTCAATGGCTTCCGTTAATAGCAAGATCCTTTTGTAAATAAAGGACCCAACTTAAAATCATTTAATGCTGAACTGCACCTATAATAGATAAAGATGTTGCTTAATTTTAATTGGATTTCTCCAACATATGGAGATGGTCACCGTGGTAGGTTCCATGCTGAAATAACCCTAGTTTTCTATTGCTTTGAAGGTATATGGTAATTGACACACCATGATTGGTTCAAAACAACAACCAATGGTAGAGACGGGAAATCTTTACGTTGAGTTTCTTAACAACTGATCTGTCTAACCTCTCCTAACTTGATCTCTCCTTACGTGTACATGTTGAATGTGTGTACAGAGATTTTCACTCTGGGAGATAGACCAAACAAGTGATTTCACATGCATCTGCTGTCATAGGCCAAAGGACCATTTGATTATTCACAGCTTTGCTATTTGTAACAATTGATACTACGATGTTCAGTGTAGCACTGTTTATCAATCACTTAATTTTATTTTTATTTTTGGAATGAAGCTCTTCCTCTGTTAAATCCTGACTGTATCTTTAATTATTAATCTAAATTCCCTATTTTACTCTATTTCTTCGCTGTTTCATCTGAAAGTCTCATGTTTGTATCATCATGACACACAATCATATCTCCGAAGTCACCATAGTAACCATAATGAAACGATTAATTTACAGCAGAAGTTAAAGCTGAAAGCCGAATACAAATAAAGTGTAAACAAATAAATAAACTGCGATATAGAAAAATAAATAAATATATATACAAAAGAAAGAAAAGGCAGGGGAATTTGTACATATGAGTCATTGCGAAGCAAGTACATCAACCCAACAACAAAGTTTCTAGGCGATAAGAAAGACAAGAGGAGAAATGAACCATTGGGATTCAAAAGTGAGATTCGGGTCGCAGAGTGTCAAATGTGATACACAGGATCAGCAACCCAGCTGGGCTAAGCCTAAACACTTTTGTGTGAGTGGTAAAGTTTTGTTTGTTTTAATTTTTTTATGGACCAAAGTTCTGTTTTAGGGCCACTGGTGCCCAAAGTTTCGAAAGTTCCGTTGTGACTCTGTCAAGAAGTTTTAAAGCCAGGGTGGCTCTGTGACTGGCGTCCTTACTCACTTACATGCTGCGTGAAGTAACATCTAAAAGCTTTCAAAATTGTTCAGCCTAAAAGGATTAAGCATTTCATGAATTTTCAATAGCGTTTAGTCGTAGCGGCCTGAAATATTTGGATTGCTGATTCTGCTTAAGGATTCACGAGATTTGAGCAGCTAACCACTGAATGAAGATTACTCCACTGCGGGGGCCCGGACTATTTTTTCCGGGCGCGGAGGGCTCTCTGCAAGGCCTAATAACATCAAACAAAATACTTAAAATACCAACAAAAATACCTCTTCAACAACCTGTTGTACAACAAAATAATACAATGGTAGAAAATTCTCCATTTTGAGAACAATAGAAGTTCACGCTGTTATCGCATTTAAAACACAGCGTGAATTTTCACTGTTCAAAATGGAGTTTTCCTGCTCTGATCCTCCTTTCATGAAATTAAGTCCATTCAATAATAACATCAATGACACTTTGTTTTCATTCTGATACAGATCATGAAATTACCACTAAAAGTTCAGCGCCCCTCAGCAATTGAATTTCATGCTGAGCTCATTCAATTCAATTATTACTGGGCACTAAACTTTTAATAGCAATTTCACAATATAAATGTCTATTGTAGGAAAATCCTGTTAATTTACGAACAATAGAATTTCACACTGTATTATTTATTATTCCCATATGTGTGAAATTCTGTTGTCCTTTAGTGATGGCAAATTAACAGGAGTTGCCCATAAAAAAATCCGACGTTCGAGTTTTTTGTATTTGCGTTTCATCCATTTTTGGACTCGTTTTTTTTCCACATTACACGAATTCAGCATTGCCTTGGATGAAATTAGGTCATTTAGGGTCAGTGCTGAATCATCCTAATTTCATCAGATGGTTTTCTCAAATAAAATTCATTTTCCTCTTTCACATCAATTACTTCTACTGAGGACCAAACATTGGCGGATCCAGGAGTGACACCAGAGGCGCTCGCTTGAAAATCATATTTTATCAATTTTTTCCCCTTACGGAAAATCTTGGATCCGCCACTGCAAAAAAGGCACTAATGGAGATTCCATATTTAAATAAATGAATAACAATGGTATTTACCTGATCAGAGGCGGTGGGTTTGAAGGAACGGAAGGTTGTCCCGGGCTGGCTCGCCGTGCTGTCCTGGCTGAAGGAGCGGGTCCTCGCGGCCACAGAGCCGGGGGTGAAGACGGGGCCTGCCGGGGAGACGGGCCCTCCCACCGCCGGGGCGGAGCCGGGGGACGGGGGCGGGGCGGACCCCGGGGATAGCTCTATCACAGCCTGCGCTTTGTACGCCGTGCCTCCCGGGGAGGCAGGCTCTGCGCCCCCGACGTCTCCACCTGGCGCGCCTGACATGACTCTGTGCTTCTTCACCTGGAGGGGTAAAAGAGAATCGTGCGAATTCAGCTCTTGAGAAAATGACGTGACGTTATGACGTCGCTACGTTGTGACGTTATGACGTTGAATCTTAAGCAAAGAGAGTCAGAGCAACGACAGAAAACAAAATATATTATTCTTCCTGCAATATCTTTCTAAATTTGGAAGAAAACAATTTAAATTGTAAATGTAAAATGTCTTTTCTGCAATATCCAAGGAAGTAACGCCTCGCATGTAGCTTCTTATATTTAATGTTATGTGAAGAAAAGTCTTGAGCCTTATGATGACGGCCATAACCATGCTGCCATCTTACAGCTTGCTGTACAGGCTGTTCGACACAAAAACATTTTCTGCTGAACATTTACTGCTGAATCACTTGAATGGCACAAACACACACCTCGACTGGTGGCTGGAGTTGGGTGGGGCATTATCAGACTATTTATCATAATTAAAATTAGGCCTGGTCGTTTCATCGTTTACTAGATCTAAAAAGTCTTTGGCGTCGGATTTACTTTCGGGAATAAATGGTGTGCACGCAAGTTATCGCAGATGACAAATTCTTATATCCGAAACAGTCTGTAAATCAAAGGATAATTTAAGACTTATGCATAAGCGTGTATTCATAACCCTTAACGAGTGTGCAGTTTCATTTTCTTTAGCGTTGGGCTCGAAGGCTTACGACCTGTGAAATAAAGGAAAATACAGAGATGCTCCTGACCTCTGCCTGTAGCTCTGTTATCTTGTGCTGGTCGTGGAGGTGGTTCTGCTTCGTCTCGTCTAGCTGCCGCTGCAGGTCGCTCTTGTCCCTCAGCCACCCCTCCCGCTCACACTGCAGCTTGTACTGCAGGTCGACGATCGTGCGCTGTTGCGATGAGAGCTGTACCATACCCTCCTCCAACTGCGAAACGGAGAAAAAATTAAGTCTTTACGTTGCAAAATAACCCTAGCCAATGCTGTTTCCTTAGACTGTCACGGTAATAACAATAAAGACAAAAACCAAAATTATGGAACTGAATGCTTCCGTGTTTTGTTTATGTCAGATTGAGCCGAAATTTTATGACCTCTATGTGACCTGAAAATCCACAACTTGTATCTATTGTCAAACTAAGTGCGTGTCCCGTATAACAGTGCCTGTCATCAACGACAAATCTGATGTATTTTAACATAGTAATACAAATTTTGATGTTTTTGGCTTACATTATCTGTTTTACTATTTTAAAATATAGAAGATGTGCAAGATTAAAGCAAAAGGAAGGTCACATCCTAATGTTTTCATCGCGGAAAATCACTGTGTCCAAGCTAATGCGAACAGCATTAATTTCTGCCATTCACACAATATTGTTTAGATGCACCTATGTTCATCAGTTTCTTATTTCCTAAATGTCATCAAACTTGAAATTAATTCTGGTTTTGTACCTGTTTGTGCTTGTCTTTCCAGGTTTTCTTCTCACTCTGGAACTCTTTGCGCTCCTTCTCTAGCCGCTTGGTGGCGCTCGTCTCGTCCTCCTGCGCCGCTTTCTTCAAGCGTTCCAGCGCAGCGTCCGCGCTCTGTGACAAAATTAGAAGTATTACATTTTGCACCTAATAATTTTGCAAAGTTTTAATGAGTAGCTTCCCTTTGCTGAATCAGTTGTAAAGCATCCCTTAAACCCTCTCGAACATTAGATGAACCCACAAGGCACCCCTCTTTTGGACTAAGAACTTCATTGTTGATAACGTGTAAATTTGATCAGATGGTTTCTAATTTGTCAGTTCCAGATCTTATTAGTGGAGCATGAACCACATTTGTTTGGCCTTACTGTTGTACAGTATTTACCTGCACCATTTACTTGGGTTACTGATGTACAGTATTTGCCTGCACTTTTGCTTGGCCTTATTGTTGTGAAGTATTTATCTGTGGCATTTCCGGCCTCATTGCTGTACAGCACTTACCTGCGCCATTTGCTTGGCCTCAGCGATGAGTTTCTTCTGCTCCGCCTCGTCCTTCGCCGTGTCGCGCTTGTTGGACATCTCCCGCAGCCGGAAGCGCGCGCCGGGACCCGAGCCCGCGTCCTCCACCTGGGCGAGAAAACACGGAAGTAGTAAGGAGGCCATTATACCGATTTTTTCGGTGTACCTCTGAGAGCCTTATGGCACATGGGCCTGACTACGTGG
>JBCAUI010508128.1:0-12760 GCA_038406195.1 Haplosyllis anthogorgicola | reverse complement strand
CTCCACCTTGGAGAACGGCCGAGTAAAAGAGCTGGACCACAGTGCATCATTCCCCATCATCTAGTGCAGCCTTCCATTCAGCCCACATTTCTCACATCACAGGGTCTAATGCCAGCCAGATGTCCCATACATGTTCACTGAAAAGCTGAAGCTGTCTGACTTCCTTCCTTCTCTTGAACATCAGGCCCTGCCGGGATCTGGAGGCCTCCTTTACTTCATCATTAACTTTGTCATGAGCAACATTGTACAAGTGTCAGTTTTCAGCAAATCTGAGGGTATCTAGCAAAATCATGACCTGTGAGGCTTTGTCTCTGATGGATGCCACAGCAGAAAGGACTTTGGCAGCCAAATCTCAGTGTCCTCCATACCCATTCAGCTTAGTGCATTGTGTAAGGCTGAAAAAGAAACCACCTTCATATAATGATGCCTAGATTGTGTTCTCACATGGATCCAATTAACATGGACCCCATCCTGTCCATGGCCCCCACCTGATACAGAGGTGAGTGCAGATGGGCAGGTTAGCATCCATCCTGCTGGGCCCTCCAAGTATGGTTGCCAGGAGGGTGACCATCTGTCTACTCACATGAATGTGTCCTCCAACTCCTCCATCTTTCCACTGATGTTGCTTCTTCAATGTCTTGGCACCAAATGAGCTGAGATCCCCATGGGGATTCCCTTTATAGGGTAAATGATGTCATTGTGACATCACGAGGCCCAGCCTCATGTTCATCCTACCCCCTACCTCAGAGGGGACACCCCATGGGGCAGGCCATTTCAAAGCTGGATTTCATCATGGGAACATGTCAGAAGACTTCTCTGATAGTGTGATTACTCCTCTGGTATGGCCCCTGGCATCTGTCCTTTGAAATACTGCCAGGGTCCATCTCTCATATGGGGTGGGTCCGTGCCAGTCAAAATTTCACTATTTGTGGTTTTCCTTCTGTGGGGGGAGGGGTGGGGGTCGTACTCCCCCAGATTAACTAACTATGGGGCCAAATTTCGATTTTCAATCATTCACCCTGGCCCTATAGGGTCTGGGGATCTGTATTCTCCTCCAGACTAATTTGGTATGGTTTCTGTTGAAGGATCATGAGGATTTCGAAGAAGTGCAATCAGATGGGAGTGTACCCATGCACCCCTCCTTTGCTCACACTTCTTCATCCCACAACCCACGTATGACTAGATGCACAAACAATTCCATGGCTGACACCACTGATGGCCATGATGTGGCTGGAGCCCAGGGCCTGACTCTGCCCCCTAGCAATGCAGAGGCCATGAGATCTAGTTGTGAATGACACAGAGCAATTCGGTGGGATCCATCCAAGATCAAGCCATTGAATGTGCAAGACTGGTCTACACTTAACGTTCTGCCTCTGGTTCTGTGCATGCAGATGGAGGTGAGGTCCAAGTCTGTGATGGAGGACCTCATCAACCTAGGTCACTTTGGCCGGTATATGGATGCTGCACATTTTCCTGATGGCTTTAAACCAGTGAAGCAGCTGGTGCTACTCATAACCTCCATGGTCCCGGTGCTTGATGGAGAAGAGAAAGACATGGCCTTCACTCTGGCCCATGTACACATGTTTGAACAACAGGAGATGGTCCCCATCTGGGTCACCGTGTGCACCCTCATGAAGTCTGCTAAGAAGGAACTATTGGTTCCCAGTATCCTAGTGCATGTTGACTCAGAGATGAGGGCCAGCCAATGGCCTGAACTCATGCAGGGTCACAGCAGGTTGATGGCCATATTCATCCATCTGATGGACCCTGGATGGGGAAGGCCTTGCTCCAGTTCCCAGACAAGGGGAATCTGCCCATGTGCAGTCTCCAGAATGTAGTCGTGAAGAACATGCTAGAGACATTTGACAACAAGGCCATAGTGCTGCTTGACACCTACACCAACAGTAAAATTGTGGACCTGAACATCATGAAGTCATCTGAGACGCAACCCACAGCCCCCGTTGGCGTGTCCCCATCTGCGGATCCCCATCTGCAGGTCCTGAGAAGAGCCTTGGCCACAACAGGTATGTGTTTTGCATGGTTTTCTTCCACCCCAATGGTCATGCCAAGAACACGCTGGATGGCTCACACTAGCCAAGTATGGAAGCTCCACGAGGACACACTATTGTGGCCTCATTGGGTGGACCGCAACCAAGCCCAGAACATCACAAAGATCATCAATGTGTGCAAGCAGACCCATGCCCTGAAGCAAGCCCTGCTCATATACAAGAACAGCAACTGGTCTGTGAAAGGTCTCTTGACCCCCTACCACAATGAGCAGGCATTAGAGGAGAAGCACTACGGTGGTGCCAAAGGTACCAAGCACTGTCAGTGCCCTTATTGTGGGGCCGTCAACTTGAACTTGACCACATTCTTGAGCCATGTTGTGGGCGGTCACTACCGGTGTGCATTCGTGTGCATGCTATGCAAGGAGTGGCCTGTGCCGGGGGATGACACAAAGACTTTCCCTGCATGGAAGGACCCCTCTAAACTCTCAGCCCACTTCACGAAGTATCATCTGGAAACTGGGGGAAAGACACCCAAGGTCCCATCTTGCATCACTGACTACCAAGATAAGGCAAAGTGAAATGGTCGTTCATCCATGCATCCGCATGCCTGTCATCCAGAACTCTAAGCTGCAACTACCATACATCAGACATTCATTTGTTCATACATTATACATTTAAACGTTTATACGCCATTCATAGTGACTTAGCATTTAATTGTTTTTCCAGACTTTTTAAACATGCATTTGTTATACACGTATCTTCACTGATAGCGATTACCTTTTACTTTTTAGCTTTAGTCCTGGACGTGCCTATGGATTCCAATTTACAGCATGCCATCTTCTTGCCTCGTGAGCCTCCGTCTGGCCATTTGTGTTTGTATTACTCAAGTTAATGTTCCAGTTATATTTTTATATGAAATAAAGTTGTTCAAAATATAACCGGCATCTTCATTCTTCTTCCATGTTACCATCTGTACATGTATCTGCCCCCCCCCGTATGCCCGTAGATACTCCCACATTTGTACAATAAATTCAAGTATAATTCAAATAATTACAAACAGTTGAATGACAATAAATACATGTATGATTAAATACGTCTGTACCAACAACACAACAATGGTACATAACACAACAATCATCATTAAATACTTGGGTCCATAGACCCATCAAATATCTGGATCCATGGATCTGTCAGTCCATCAAACATCCAGGTCTGTAAGTCCCAAAGGGTGACAGAAGGGGGTATGCATCTACACAGGGTCTGGGGTCCAGTTGGGTCCACATCCATGCCCACCTCCTTCCCAGTGCCCACCGTCATGCACCTGTGCCAAACAAAATTCAGTACCCCTGGCAGGGGCTCTGCACAGCATCTGTGGGAACATTTGTGTTCCCCAGGGTATGGGCCTTTCCCCACAAAGATACAGTGCCTCCTGGCACCAGCACAAGTCAATTCCATTCCCAAGTTTTTCATGCACCAATCTCCTCCGTCTAGGGAGAATCATTCATAGCAGATGTGGTGGAACCCGGACCCCATCCAGATTCCTCCCACATCTAGGTGACTAGTGCTTCAGTTACATTCCTGACTAATGGGTGTGAGTTTAATCTATGTCATCCTCAGCCATGACTCCCAGTACATGGCCAGGACAATGTCAACTGGCCTGGTCTGAGGCTGGGTCTGTAAAAGCATCCATCTGCAGTAAGACCATGTCTCTGGGTCTGAGTATGGCAGCTCCTGTGTTTCTGTCATAGAGCTGTTTCTGTTGCACTACCTCTCCAGCTTGGGTTGCCCAAGCTTGGTCAAAGGCAACCTTCAAGTACTCTTGGATGGTGGTGACATACTCCAGTACATGCCTGGGCTCTGTATCCCCTCAGATGGTGGGGAAGTAGAAGTCCAGTGGGAGTCTCAACCTCTGGCCAAACATCAAGAAGAAAGGACTATAGCCCATGATCTCTGAACAGGTGGCATTGTAAGCTTGAACCACCTTGGCCAAATGATCCATCCAGTCCAGTTTCTTCTCAGAGTCCAGTTTGCCAATCATGCACATCAGGGTCTGATGCATATGTTCAACCTGCCCATTTGTCTGGGCATGGTACAGACTGGTTCTACACTGTTGAACTCCCAGCATGTGGCATAGCTCAGTCATGATGACTCCCATAAAACACATACCCTGGTTGCCCAAAACTCACGCTGGGGATCCGAATAGTGATAACATATTTGTAAAGCACTTTGGCTATGGTTCGGGACTTTTGGTCCTTCATCATGAAGGCTAACACATAATATGTGAAATGGTCTGTGAAGACCAAAATGTTAACAACCTTAGGTTGTTGGTTGAGCAGCACCAGCCACTCAATGCTTGTGAAGTCTACGTGGAGCAGCTCCATCAGAGCTGTCATGACTATTGGATTCAGCAGAGCCTGCACACTGTGGGCTTCAAACTTGAGGCATCGATGGCATCCTTTACTGCTTTCTTAGCTTGGGCCATCAGAAACATTAATAGAGCAAGGACAGCATCCAATCCTGCCCCTGGTGTCCAGCATATCTGTGGCATCTGTCTATGGCTTGCTGGCAGTGAGCTGAGGGTACCACAAAGAGCATCCAGACCTCTGCAGACTACTTGGAATGATGGGTCATGTAAAGACATCCATTATGGATGCAAAGGTGATCCCTCTGATGGTTCAACTCTCAGCCTTCCGGGGAACCAGCCTCAGGACCTTTGCCAGGGTCATACTCCTATCTCCCTGTACCCATTTGATGACTCAGCTGAGGAGAGGGTTGTCCCTGTGTGCTTCTCACCAATTGATCAATTCCACCGGTTTGTATTTGGCCATTCAGACCTGTAAGCCTCAGGGTCTGGTGTCATTCTCCTCCTTCTCAGTCCCTTGTGTTGCCTCATTGAGGGTGACAGTATATGTCTCAGCCCACCCCGGGCTTCCTACTAGGGCACCGTCCAAGAAACTTTGTACCCCCTCGGTGTCAAAGACCACTTTTTCTCCCTTGGGATAAGGCTCGTTAACTTCCATCCCAACTTTGACTTCAGCCTCCATCTCCTCTGCTGTCAGGTGGCTATCCAGTTCCAACCAGCTAAGTGCATCCACCACAGGATTATTCCTCCCTTTCACATACTCCAAGGAGAAGTTATAGCTGGCTAGCACCCTGACCCACTGGTGTCCAGTAGTGTCAAGGTTATGGGTCAACATCATGTACATCAGTGGGTTGTCAGTCTCGACTACAAAAGGTACACGGAGTAAGTACTCCTTGAAATGCTTCATAACAGTCCACAATAAGGCTAAGAACTCCAACTTGCTCAAATGGTAGTTCTTCTCATGCTTGTGGAGCATATGGCTTCCATAGGCAACTGGGTGCAGTCTCTTCTGATTGTCCTCCTGCTGGAGGGTAGCTCCCAGTCTATCTTGGAGGCATCTGTGTGCAGCATGAAGGGCCAGTCGAACTGAGCCAGCTGCAACATGGGTTCAGTGGTCAGAGCATCCTTCAATTTTTGGAACACAGCCCTCGCCTTCCGTGACAGCGTCACTTTTTCCCTCTTCTTCTTGGCTCCCTCTCCACATAGGTAGTCAGTCAAGGGGCGGGCCACCTTTGAGAAACCATGGATGAACCTCTGGTAGTGCCCAGCTAGGTTGGTGAAGGACCATATCTCTGTATAGGTTGTAGGCTCACAGACCTCCTTGATCACTTTTACGTTGTCCTTGCTGGGCCAGATGCCATCCCGTGAGATGTGATGGGCTAGATAGACAATCTTTGACTGAAAAAACTTGCACTAAGAAGGTTTCAACCAGAGACCGTGCTCCTGCAAATGTTGGAATACAGCTCAGAGTCAGGTCAGATGATCTTCCTCTGTATCCAAGTACACGACCATGTTGTCCAGATAGATGAGGCAGTACGTCAGGTTTAGTTCACCTAGGACATTCTGCATACATCTCTGGAAGGTGGCAGGGGCATTGCAAAGACTGAAAGGCATCCTACGGCATTCAAAAAAACCCAGATTTCTGACCGTGAAAGCTGTGTACTTCCGGGAGCTGAGGCTCATTGGAATCTGCCAAAACCCAGACAAGAAGTCAATGCAGGAGAATTGCCATGCCCCCACCAAGTTGTCTAATGTCTCCTGAATACAGGGCAAATGATACAAATCCTTGCGGGTACATTCGTTTAGCCTCTGGAAGTCGATGCAAAACCGGAGGCTCCCATCTTTTTTCTGGACCAGCACAACAGTGTTGCTCCATGGACTGTCACTGGGTGTGATGGCTCCAGCTTCCTGCATCACTTTCAGGTGTCCCCAGACCTTGTCCACCAGATGGGGTGGGATTGTGCAGAACCTTTCCTTGATCGGAGTCTCATCATCAGCATGTATCTCATGTTGGGCCATCCCCATGCAGCCAAGCTCCATAGAGTCCAAGGCAAATACATCAGAGAACTCACATAGCAAGGCCCAGGCCTTCACCTGTAGGTGTGGCAGCCATGCCTCGAGGCTGGACAGGTCAAGCTTCTCCAGGACCTTGTCCTTCCACTCTTCAGATAGGCCCACATCTGATGGTTCAGGCTCCATTCTGAGCTCTGCATCCAACTTCTGGATGGTCCCTGGCAAGACGTAACTCTCAGGGACATCGTTGGCCACGTTGGGTTTCAGTTTTGGTCACTTGGGGGACAGCAGTCATATTTTCCAAGATGACACGCACTTTCTTTGACCCTCACTTCAGGAATTGGTACGATGACCAGAACTTTATCCCTGGGGGTAGGTGTCCCTCCTCTGCAGCAATTCCATTGTTGATACCCACAGCCTCCCTTCAAGGACCATATGGTCAACCCATCCCCAAATTATAATTCTTCCAAACAGGGGTAGGGTATAGTCCATCCTAGCCCAGACAACCTCTTCATACTCTAATGGATCATTTTTCATCTTAGCCATCTCATCTTCCGTGGGGATAGCAGCTGTCTCAGGGTCCTTCAGCATATTGGCTGCCTACTCAAAGGTGGTTGTCCCATCCATCCATCAGGCCAATGCCCATCACACCAAGACTCTCCTGGTCCACAGCAGAGATGCCACCTGGGCCATAGCTCAAGGCACTGCCAATGCATCTATCTCACTCTCCCTCATGACTTGTACAACCCGGTTCAGGGTGGGGGTTCTGAGTAACACCGGCACACAGTGTGTGAAATCCATATCGTTCTGCAACACCAGCATCACCATGTCCTCATTGAACCCAGACACCCCATCCACCTGCACTTGGATGATGACATAGCCTATTACATCAAAACTGGCTTCCCCGATCCCATCTATTGAAGACTCCCCCTGGCACATGAGGTTGGTGAGTGGGTAAACCTTCAGGTTACAGGATGCCACATATGCTGGGGTGATGAGATTGACAGTGGCTCCAGTGTCCAACACAGTGAAGCAAGATTCACCATCAATCATCACACAGCCGATGTTGTCCATGCCCATCCACCAACCAACAGTGTCTTCATTTATGTAGGAGTCTTTCCCTGATGCCACTTTTACTTTGGCTTGGGCCCCCAGCTCGGTCTTCAACTGGGGTTGGGGGAACCTGTCCCTGTGGGGTCCACACTCCCTTCTCTGAACCCCTGTTGCCACTTAAATATGTCTTCTTGATCCCGCCTTTCTCGGGACATTCCCGGATCAGGTGGTCCATAGACCTGCTATTGAAACACCACTGTTTCTTGTCCTCATATCAATCCATCACTCTAGTGAGTCGGGTGCTGACTCCAGAGAGTCCTGTACTCCCCAGGCTCCCTTCATGAGAGTCCTCCTCAGTCTCTGATCTGGAAGTCATATGGAAAGTTCCAGGAAGAGCGGCAGTCAAGGCCATGTGGCCCCTCGCATAGGGCTGAGGGTCCCCCTGGTCACTGCTTTGATGGTAGCCTGCATCTGGCTGCCAGTGGGTGCTCTGCTGCTCCCAACTGATCTCCTTCTGGCAGACTATTTTGAGGAACTCCTGATATGTATAATCAGGGAGACTATCTTGGAGGTACGAGAGTGCATTCTTCAATTCAGTCTTCAAGCCTCCATAGAGTCGGTCTTTGGCCATCTGGTCAGTGTCTTCTTCCATCAACTTATCTGGGTGGCCCTCCTGGATCACAGCTATTTGATCTGTCAGCCAGGCCACAAACATTGCCACAGACTCCCTTGACCCTTCATGCATCACATACAGGTCGCGGATAAGAGAGTTGTAGTCTCCCAAGATCTTGAAAAGTCTGTTAAGATACGTGATCATGCCATCGACCATGCAGATGTTCTGCATCTGAGCCATGCCCTTTATCTTCATTACGGAGCCCAGAATCTGGTTCCATATCAGTGAGGATTTAAAATCGGTTTCCTGACATGTTCAGACAGACTCCCTCCAAATCAAATACTCTGTGACCCTGCACTCAGCAGTTAACATTTCCAGTTTGACTGTACTGACCCAGTTGTTGCTTAGGCTCTGACGATGTCCAAAGCATTCCCCACAATCTCTCTCTCATCTGTTGGAATGATGGCTCACAGAGGAAGCCCCCAACACTGAGGTTTGACCGGAATCACTTCCTCCATCCCCCCCTCCCATTGGGTGATGGGAGGGGCTTGGTGACAGCTGGCATCTGTGATGCCTCCCAGCCTCTCAGCCCTGCCCAGCCTTTTGTGCAGGGTGACCATCCCATTCTCCCTCAGGCATGGCCAGGGGTACCACTGGTGTGGGTTTCCCACCATTCCCAGCTGGTGCCTTCTGGCAGGGCCCCAGATGGACCCCACCAGCATCAGCCATCTCCTGGTCCAGCTCTTCCAGATGGTCCTGGGCAACATCAGGGAGATCAGCTCCTACCAGAGTGTCATCCTCTCCAGAGTCGGGGTTTCCCCGGATGTTGAGTGGGGATCCTGGTGCTCTGAGGGGTCGTCTCACTGTGTAGGCAGTTGCATTGGCATTGGCAGCCCAGTCCTGGGCTGCTTTCTTTCAGCACTCAGCCCAATCTCTGGCCTGGTTGATGGTGTGGGCCACCTGCTGTCAGGCAGCCATCACAGGTATTCAAACAACATTTAACAAAATAGTGTGCCCAATCCAGTGTCGGTAGCCCGCCATCAGTCTAGCTGAAAGATGGTCCAACATCCTCTGGATCAAGTCCCTCTCCTTCAAGCCTCTGCCCAAAGAACAATATTGTGGTTCAATTGTCCAGGAACATGATCTCATATACCTCCGGGACCTTGGTCCGTACCAGATCCCCCAGTACTTCTGCATAACATAGGTGACAGGCCAGGGAATGGAACTGCCTGTCAGCCAACAGCTCCAAGACCACTACCCAAAGTGCATATTAGTTCTGGGGAGCCCCATAGGTGGGACCTTCCCCCAGTTGGGGAGTTTCAGCCACCGGTTGACCTCTGCTGGCATTTCAGGAGCCTTTGGAACTTTGGTTTGCTCCACTCCTGTCTCCACAAGCACTGTGGTGGAGGGTTCCACCACTGTTTCTTCTAGATTATGCCCAGTGGTGGTCTCTTCACCTCTGGGGCAATGATCCTCCATGGACTGGTCCACTGGTGAACTGTCAGGGTTCATCCTGCTGGATATGCTGCCAATTCTTTGTTGGGTTTAAGATGGGTGCTGGGGCCCAATTAATGAGAAATTACTACTGGTCATTGTACCACTCTGCCAGACACAGTCAGTCAGTGCCCCCAGCTTAGCCACTTGTGGGTAACACTACCTTAGGTATCCAGTCACCCCTGGGATGTCGGGGTCTGACCTCGTTCGGTTGTACAACAATTAAGGCATAGATCACGGTCTACAGTGGCTCATGGAAACCATGGCCACAAATCTGGAAGGTGTTCTCAACCTCTTCGGCCAACTTCCCCACCCAGGGACACCAAGTTTCTGTAGTGGGGAGCCACGATGTTTATTGGGCCTCACAGTTACAGCAGTGGACAGAGGTCATTAGGCTCCATATCTCTATCCCTGGCCATCTTGAAGAGTTGGCAATCCCATTGTAGTGGCTTACTTTGAGGCTTTATCTGACCTCGACACGGTAGTCAACGATACTAAACTACTACAAACTTAAGTGTCCAGACCCAATGGGATCTGGGCCTACACGCACAGTGTGTAGATCAATGAAAAGAATAAGACGGATGTTGTATGATTAAAATGTCCTATAGAGATGGACCTCAGGGGATGGTGCATGATGTTTACCTAACAGACACTCGTGGATGAGTATTCCCAATACAAGGGTGCTACTTGCTTAAATAGCAAATGGGGACAGACCTAAATGACATAGGCATGATGACATCATCACCAGAATGCTCGATCATGATGTCACAATGTACGTTATGTTCCACGGTGACATCACCATGTCCACGCATGTGCAATGATAGGGACCCGGACAGACTCCGGCACCACAGATGGTGCCAGGTCCATATGGGCCCATATTTCGGTCCATCCCTGGGGCTGTCCAGGTCAGAAACTGTGGCAAAACCCCAATTCCTTCCCCGGAATGAGCCGAAGGAACAGATCCGGGCTGGGAAATATGGACACCGTGACATATATATCCATGATCAGTTTGAGTCCTTTTTATGGGTCCTGATTTTAGTACCTACCCTTAGGTGACATAGAAACCCGAGTAACTCGAGACCAAAGTCTCATTTCTTGGAGGGGGGAGTCGTTTCCAAAGGAAATGACCCGGATCACGCTGTGTGATTATATCTCCAAGAAAATACAAAAAAGTTTTGTTTTTTTAAAAAAGGTTTTGTTGGACCAGGTTCCATTTGTGGGGCCACTGATTACTTGTGTTTTGGACTTTGTGTGACCATCCCCATGGGTTTTAAATCCAGGGTGGATCTCTCACCTGCACTCTTACTTGCTTGCATGTGGTGGTCCCGAGAGTCACATCTGGTGTGACACCTGCCTTTTCCACCGATAGAGGTGTACACTGTGTAAACATGTATATGGCATGGCCAGCTGGACTCCTCTCACATGCATCAGCCGGGATTAGAACTCCCGACGCAGTGGTGAGATGCTCAGTGATGCGTGACTAAGTAAAAGCGATAACCAACTGAGCTATTCCGCCGGCCAAATACAAAAAAGTTATTTGGTTGCAAGCATCCATATTTTGTTCATTGGTAGGTTCAACCATTTTAACTGTGCTTTTTCATAAGTTAAGATTTGATATTTAAATGAACCTAAATTGTGACCTTGTATGGATTCTTCAGCTTTGTGGAGATGGATTGATGGGGACATTCTAAACAAAGGAAATGTTTGTAGTACCATTGAGAAAATCGTCTTAAGTTACTAGGAAATCAATTGTCAGACCCTGTAGTATTTGGTTGTGATTACAATTGTCACTACAGTAATGTTTAATAAATCTTACATGAAAAGTGCACTCTATTCTTCTCCGTTTTCTAATTTTAATTTCAAATGATGATATTCAAATAAAGCTTCGTCGTGTTCAAATACACAGCTGTAATACTACACGGCACAATATATGTAGAATGCCACTTAGAGTTCTCATCATTATTAAAGTACTAAAAGGACTTTATGCAAAAGGGAGTAAGATCACAGACATAACTTTGTAACTAAGACATTGGTGCATTGAAAAGTATATTAAAATATGAGAATAGAAACAAGGGGCAACGATATGTTATTTGTTTCATTTCTTTTGAAATGTAGGTATCAATAACATTTCTATCAATGCAATCGCCTTTTTTGAAATAGAGAAATGATACACACCATCTTTGTGAGAGGTCAAGGCATTGCCGACATTTTAAATGGTTGACTAATCTGTACAGCAGACTGTCAATAAGTGTAAATGTGTTTTTAAATTGGCAATCAAGTCTAGCAGTTTGGTTGATTAGATTCTCTTTAGAATTATGTCTGGGAAGACTAGGTTAATGTACAGGATACGAGAATATTCATGATATCAGTCTCAATATCTGAGTTTAGCTTTAACAATTTGGTTTTCGTACAAAGGATAAACGCGACCAGTTCGGCGTATTTCAACTAGACTATCCAGTTCTTTTGCGTGTCTATCTCTGAATACGAAAACTAATGAGAAATCTTCATATCATATCCCAACCCACAAAAAGTCATTGAACTCCCCTGAATATCTCATCGTAAAGACAGATACCTTAACGAATAAAAAGGTTCAGCAGATCAAAACATGCGATGGTTTTCTTCAGCTTTTCGTGCACAACAAGAGATGCTTCGTTTAGAGTGACTGCAGATATTGTAATGCAGTGAGATAGGATATCCTGGTCAAGTATTTCTCCTTATTCAAGACGATATTAAAGAAAAGCATCAGATATTTCCCAAATATCTAAATCATAAGTGTGTAAAGTAAATTTCATAAAATATCCCGATACCTTAGGGTGAAATTTTCTTTCCTGGACATCGATCTGGGCAACAGTAAAATTCATTGTGTGCGTTTTTTCGAGTGGAGTGAAAATACTTTTTTCGCAGATGAAAATTAATTCAAATGCTGAACTATGGATTGATTGGTACTGGGATGAGACTTTCCCTGTGTTTAGTCTCACATTACTATTATAGTACAGGATTTTACTCCACGGTATTTCCCCGTCAGGGTAAGATATAATCAATTAGACAACGAGAATGATTGTAAATGGTTCAATCTTTTTCAATACTGAATTAATTAATACGTTTGTCGGAAGAAGGAAAATTGCAAGAGAAAAAAATGGGAACCTTAGTGCGACAGTCCGAATATACCGCATAATGCATTGGCGGATCTAGGGGGGCGTAGCAGGTAAGGGGGGG